>JACEIK010001605.1:0-38389 GCA_018107945.1 Datura stramonium | reverse complement strand
CTAGGGTTCTTTGCTTTAAAAATTCCACCGTTAGAGGTCCCCCCCCCCTTGATTCAATGGTTTTAGGGAATTGAAAATAGAAGGAGTAAGTCATAAACCTTAACTTGGGAAGAAGAATTTCTCTGCCCTTGAGAAAATATCCCTTAGCTTCTAAAATTTCATGTCTTAGAGTAATGGTGTGAAAACCCCGAAATCCCTACTTAAACCATCTTACAGGCTCCCATTGTCCACTACAACAAGCATATTTTCTCTGCAGTGGAGCCACTGTGGTGACAAAGACTCCACCATGGCAGACCCAACAGCTAGTCTTTCCCTATCATAACACTGGACCATCGACCGTTACAATGGTCTCACTGCAGTGGCACTCCACCACTACAATAGTCCCCATTAGCCAGAAGCTCGAAATTTGTTGCACCTTTTCCTATTCCTCAATCCCTAGTATAATTACCACTCACCCAACACTTTTCATGCACCTAGGAAAAATAGGGTGTTCTGGATGTACTTTCCCATAATGAGAGATAGGTCATTACATCAAATACCAATTAAAATACAGTTCATCCCCGAACGGCTAAAAACAAGGAAAAAATACCTAATTCCACAAACAACTAGTGGTATTTGTCTCAATAGTCTGCTTCGATCTCTCAAGTGGCATCCTCTACCAGATAATTCTTCCGCTGGACCTTTATCGTCACAATCTCCTTCAATCTTAACTTGCGGACCTCCCTGTCTAATGACAAGTGAACTATGTACCTCTATCCGAGAAGATTGATACTGGAACCTCATGCAACCGAACCACCTCATTCACATATAGTTTGGCTAGCCTCTCCGCATTGTAAGTCACCGGAATAGGAAAGAAATGGGCAGACTTAGTCAGTTTGTCAACAATGACACAGATGGAGTCAAACTTCCAAATGTCATCGGAAGGCCAACCACAAAGTCCATAGCTATCCACTCCCATTTCCACTTAGGGATGGGCATTCTCTAGAGTACTCCCCCGGGTTTCGGATGCTCATTTTTCACTTGCTTGTAGTTTAAGCATTGGGCAACATGCTCAATGATGTCTCTCTTTATCCTGCTCCACCAATAGTGTTTCTTCAGGTCATGATACATCTTGGTGACTCTTGGATGTCTAGAGTACCTCGAGTAGTGAGCTTTTGACAAGATAGTTTTGATAAGATCACCAACCAAGGGAACACATACATGCCCCTTTATCCTCAATACCTCGTCATCATCTATCGTCGCCTCATTCGCCTCCCCTAAGAATACCTAGTCGCGAATCTTACTAAGCTTTGTATCCTAAAACTTCCTAGATTTTACTATTTCTAGCAGCAAGGATCTAGCCTCTACACTAGCCAAATTTCCACATAACTTTGCAAACGTAAGTCTCACAAGATTGTTGTCCAGTGCCTGAACTTCTCTAGGCATCAGGCTTTGGACAGCTTCCAAGCAAGCCAAACTACCCATACTTAGTGATTTCCAGTTCAATGCATCTACCACCATGTTATCTTTCCTCAGATGATACAGAATCGTGACATCAAAGTCCTTAAGTAGTTTCATCCATTTCCATTCTGTCATGTTGAGATCCTTCTAAAAGAACATATATTGTAAACTACAATGTTCTGTGAACACCTCACAATGGACCTCATACAATTAATGCCTCCAGATTTTCAGGGTGAATACCACCGCTACCAATTCTAAGTCATGCGTGGGGTAGTTCTTCTCATGCAATTTTGGTTGTCTTGAAGAATACACAATGACCTATCTTTCATGCATTAACACAGCATCCAAGCCAGATCATAGGTCATCACAATAAACAACAAATTTTTTCCTTCCACCGGTAGCGCCGAAATAGGTCCCGTGGTTAACAAGGTTTTGAGCTTTTGAAAGCTCTCTTCTCACTCTTATGAACATTGGAATGGTATGTCCTTCTGGGTCAGCCTTGTCAAGTGAGAGGAAATGGACACGAAACTCTTCACAAACTGGTGGTGATAACTGGCTAGCCCCATAAAGATACTAACCTCTATCACCATAGTGGGCCTAGCCCAATTTCAGACCTCTTCCGCCTTCTATGGGTCCACCTTAATCCCTTCCTTGGAGACTACATGATCCAAAAAGAACATTGATTCCAACCAAAATTCATATTTAGTGAACTTTGCATACAGTTGTTTCTCCTTTAATAGCCCCAACACAATCCTTAAGTGATTCTCATGTTCCTGCTTAGTCTTTGAATATACCAAAATATCATCAATNCTTTACCCTAGACTCCGTTCTTCAAGGAGACCCATGTCTCATGTTCCTGCTTAGTCTTTGAATATACCAAAATATCATCAATGAAAATAATTACAAACGATTCCATATAAGATTTGAAGATACCATTCATCAGGCTCATGAAAGTCATTAGATCATTAGTGAGTCCAAATGACATGACAAGAAATGCATCATGCCCATACCTGGTTCAAAAGGTTTTCTTCGAAATATCTTTAGCATGGATTTCTAGCTAATGATAACTCGATCTCAAATCAATCTTTGAGAATACTGCTGCACTTTGAAGTTGATCAAACATATCATCTATTCCGGGAAGGAGATATTTATTTCAAATAGTTACCTTACTCAATTGATGATAGTCAATGCACATCTGCATGCTACCGTCTTTCTTCTTCACAAACAACACAGGGGCACCCCATGGAGAAACACTCAGCTAAATAAATCCCTTACTAAGAAACTCCTACAACTACTCCTTAAGTTCTCTCAACTCAGCTAGTGCGATCCTATATGGGGTATGGAAGTAGGTTAGGTCCCTGGCTCTAAATTTATGAAAAAATTAATGTCGCGGTCCCGCGACACGCTGGGAAAATCCAAGGGAAGCACCTCAAGATACTCACAGACTATCGGAATAGACTCTATGGAGGGACCCTCTAAACTATCATCCCAAATTTGGGCCAGATAAGCCAAACATCCTCTCCCTATTAATTTCTAGGAACAAATATATGAGATGAGTTTCTTAGGAGAAGGGTTACAATCCCCCTTCCACTCCAATCGAGACATCCCTGGCATTGCTATGGTGATTGTCTTAGCATGTCAATCAAAAATGGCATGGTAAGGAGACAACCAGCTCATTCCCAGGATAACATCAAAGTCTACCATGTCTACGATCACCAAATCTACCTACGTCTCATAACCGATAAAGCCTACTAAACACGATAAACCTGATCTACCACAATAAAATCCCCAATGAGAGTAGAAACATAAATCAGGACATCAAGAATATCACAAAAAAGATTCAACCCCATGGAAAAATAAGCAAACACATATGAGAAAGTAGAGTCTGGATCAAATAAAGCAGTAGTAATTCTAACACATATGAGGATAGCACCTGTGATAACTGTTTCTAAAGCCTCTATCTAAAGTCAATTAGGAAATTCATAGAAGTGAGCATGACTACCTGTTTGAGACCCACCTCCGCTGGGTTGTATACCCCCTCAGTCGGACTGAGAACTACCCCTTCCTGTCTGAGCACCCCCTCTACCAGGCTGGGTACCATCTCTACCTGTTTAATGACTATCTCGACAGAGCTAAGGGTGATCCCTACTGAATGCACTACCTTTCCTCCCTATGATAGCTGGAGCTCGAAGAGTTGGGTTCGGAACGATCTGGCGGCCCTGTCCAAACCTGGGACACCATCTTCAAATATGGTCATACTCACTGATAACGCTCAAATCACACTCCTATAAAAGTATGATGTGGACGTTGTCAATATATAACCCAACAAAGGTTAGGGTCAATCCTACAGGATTAGGTCAAAATATAGAATAACGCTAGTATTTAAGCTTTTAAGTTTTTTATCTCCTAAAGAGAGGTTTTGTAAAAGTAAATATGCAACAATATTGAGAATAGATTGTTGTTTCTCAAGTTTATGCAAACAACTAGGGAAGTGTTCCCCATAGGTTCATAACCACTTTGGGTTTCACACTCGTGATCTATCCTAATGCTTACTTGTAGAACTAATAATTGGGGTCCATCCAAATGACTAGTTCATCTCTATTAGATGACTATACTCAATCACTAGATTAGGTCTCACGAGTGATTTCGCTTCAACCGTTATTAATTTGTCCCACATTAACTATTATGCAACTGCAGCTCAAATCATACAATGACCCATAAAGATCAAGGCTTTGTTGTAATTATACTTTCCTAATCTCTACTTCTCTTGATTTAAGCAAGTTGAGAACCCAAGAAAATCCGAAAATTGCACTTTGTTAGGAAAAGTTAAAGATGAAGAGAATAAAATACAAGCTTTAACATTGATTTAGAATCACTTTGTGCAAACCCTAGTTTGTTAATTCACCATAGGATTGTGGAGATTTTATCCTCTCATAATTGTAAGAGAATTATAAGCATTCATAGACAAACACGTAATATAGAACTTACAAAGATGATTGGAAGAAACACCCATTTGATTATTGCAAGAATTAAGGAAGAACAATAAGAAAATCAATTCAAGAAAATCTCCAAAAGTTGTTCTCAACAGTCCCAATACTCGAATAGTTAATCAACAATAGTTGTTTCTCTCTAATTCTGACTCTCCTTTTTACCAAAAATAACCTAAAAAGTATTTATATAAATAACTAGAACCCTTTCCTAAGTAAAAAGGGAAAAACTACTGAATTTTTGATGTGTTATGAGTTTACAACACTTTCAATGCTTAAAACGGAGAAAATAGCATGGACTTAGGAATGATTATGCGGATAAGAGGCGTTTTTACTTTGTTTTCAGGGAAAATAGGTGCTGGAGAAAAAATGTGCAAAAGATGCATAAAAGTGCAAAAAATCAGCCAACTACCAATCTCAGTACGAACCATACCTAGATTGTACGAGTCGTACTTAGACTCGTGGAAAAACTCAGAAGGATGAAACAATGTAAAGTCAAAGTACGACTCTCAGTACAAGTCCTACCAAGATGGTACAAGCCATAACTGAAGTCATGGAAAACTTCAGAGAAAATTTGCACAAGCAATCTCTTGATACAGGTGGAACCCACGGGTCGTAACATCTACTTAAGACCCATACCTTAAGCTATGGGGAGCTTCAGTGATTCTTATAGACTTGACAGAACTCCAGATGCAACAAGCAAGTATGAGTTGTAGGAGCAAGGTATGAGGCATACCACAACACTCGTAGAAAAATTTAGAAGATGTAAAATTTCTTAGGGACAAGCCACAGATGGATTGTACGACTCGTAGAACCATGGTACGAGTCATACCAGTTTCCAACACTTAGTCAAATCTGCAGTAGCCAAGGAATGTATGACAGCCAAGTATGACCCGTACAATCCTATTACGGATCGTATGATTAGTCGTAGGATGAGTAGGCGCCAGATATGGAAATTTCTCTATTGGCTTAGGAAAAGGTTTTTGATATCTGTATAAATAAATTTTATGTTTCCTTTTAGTAGGAAAGAGCAATAGACGTGTGACTACATGGAGAGAAGTTTTATTTGTGAATTATTATCATGTTTTGGAGAGCAACTCTTGAGATCAATACTTGGTTTTATCAATTGTTCTTGATTTTGTTCATCAATATTCAAAGCGGGTTTTATTCCAATTATTTTTATAAGTATTTAATTATGTTTTTTTCTAAGAATACTAATTACAATCATGAGAGGCTAAAACCTCCACACTAGGGTTGTGGGAACTATGGTGAATTAACGAAATAGGATTACATAAAGTGATTCAAAACCAATGCTAAACGCTTGTATTGTATTCTCTTCAACTTTAAACATTTCTTAATGGTGTGCAACGTTAGGACTTACCCAAATTCTATACTTGCTTTAATCTAGAGAAGTAGAGATTAGGAAAAGAGAATTACAACAAAGCCTTGATTTTTATGATCATTGTATGAGTTAAGATGCGGTCACAGGAAAGTTAATTTGGAACATATTGATAATGGTTACTTTGAAATCACTCATGAGACTTGACCCGGTAATTGAGTATAGTCATTCAATAGGGATGTACCAGTCATTTGGATAAACCCTAGTTATCAGTTCTACAAGTAAGCATTGGGATTGATCACGTGTGTATACCCGAAGTAGTTATGAACCCATGGGGAACACATACCCTAGTTATTTGCAAATTTTGATAACAACCACAATTACGATCTTGTTTTATTATTGTGTTTCTTTAAACAAACCAATTTGGAGATAACTTATTGGAGATAACTTACCAACTAGTTTAAGTACCGGCATTAGTCTAGATATTATCTTATTACCTGTGGGTTCCACCCCAACCTCTTTGTTGTCTTCTCTATTGATAATGTTCGTTTCATACTTGGTCAGGAAGTGTGAGTTTGAGAATTATCAAAAAGTGGCACCATTGCCGGGAAATACGGCTAAGATTAGATTAATTGTTGTATTTAACTTTTGGGTGTTATTTCCCCATTTATGTTTTATTTTTTTTATTTTGTGATTTATTCAAGCTAACATCAAGGGAGATACCTTTGTGAACACCCAGATGGAAGACAAGAGGCTGCTAGTGCCCATGGGAGAGATGATAAATGTTGACACACTGGCAGTCATCTTGATGAACTATGAAGGAGATGGAGTACAGGGGTACACGGAACTGGTAAATTACCTAGAAGGAATGGGTTCATATAACTTCAGACCAAAGAAGTTAGACCTTGACTTGAAGAACCGTGTGACTCCGCCAGTAAAGCCATCAGTGGAGGAACCACCAGTTTTGGAACTGAAGGCATTACCTCCCCACCTCAAATACGCATTCTTAGGTGAAGACAACACTTTTACAATGATTATTACAACAACCTTGATAGACAGGAAAGTAGAAGCTTTTGTCACAATATTAAAAAGGCACAAAAAGGCAATTGGCTGGACCATTGCTGACATCATCGGGATCCTTCCAGGCATATGCACTCACAAAATCCAGCTCGAGCTAAATTGCACACCAAGTATAGAGCATTAGTGATGCCTGAACCCACCAATGCAAGAAGTAGTGAAAAAGGAGATTATCAAGTTGCTAGACACTGGTATAGTTTACCCCATTATGGATAGCAAGTGGGTAAGTTCGGTATAGTGTGTGCCAAAGAAAGGTGGGATCACAATAGTACCCAATGAGAAGAATGAGATGATACCAACAAGACCAGTCACAAGATGGAGTATGTGCATGGATTATAGAAATCTCAACCACTGGACCCAGAAAGACAACTTTCCGATACCATTCGTGGATCAAATGCTTGACAAGTTGGCAGGTAGAGGTTGGTACTATTTTCTTGATGGTTATTCAGGGTATAATCAGATCATTATGGCCTTGGAAGACCAAGAGAAGACAACTTTCACTTGCTCTTATGGAACATTCTCTTTCAAGAGAATGTCATTTGGGTTGTGCAATGCACCAGCCATATTCCAGTGTTGTATGATGTCGATCTTCTCGGATATGGTGGAGAATACCATCGAGGTCATCATGGGTGACTTCTCAGTTGTGGGTGACTCATTTGAATATTGCCTCAAGCATTTGGGAAAAGTGTTGAACAGATTCAAAGAAACTAATTTGGTATAAATTGGCAAAAATGCCATTTCAAGGTCAAGGAAGGAATAGTGTTGGGTTACAAAATCTTTGGAAAATGGATTGAGGTGGAAAAGGTGAAAATTGAAGTTATAGAAGGACTGCCACCACCTATTTCTATAAAAGGGGTCAGAAGCTTTTTAGGGCTTGCAGGATTCTATAGGAAGTTCATCAAGAACTTTTCAAAGATTGCACAATCATTGTGCAAATTGCATGACAAGGAGGTGATGTTTGTATCTGCTGAGGCATGCCTGAAAGTCTTTAAGTGCTTCAAAGAGAAACTCACCACTACTCCTATTATTATATCTCCAGATTGGTCTCTTCCATTTGAGGTAATTGATGAGCCCGCAAGTGTACGGGTTGTACAAGTAATATAGTGGCCCTTTTTAAGAAACGGAATGTCGAACCCACAGGGATTGGACTGCGGGGTAAAACCTTTTCGAGTGTTAATTTACTATAACTCTAATAATGAAGACAACAGTGTAAAGAAAAGTTTTTATATTTTGGAAACTAGTTTTATACTAAAGTAAGATATTTATACGGGAGTGCGAACTATGAATGTGGGCATGCGAGGCTAACGAACATGTAAAGAAATCAATTATCGATATACATGGTTTTATCTCTTTTCTCAGGTTGCTAGTCGAACTTATGCCTATGGATTAAAACTCTGTCATTTAACCCAACTTAAGAATCATGAACACCTACATTTTACGTGATAAGAAGAAATTCATGTTCTAGCCATACAAGCCGATTCCAGCTTGACTAATGCGACTTTGGTATATTTCTATCTGAAGGTAAATCAATTCCCAATTTTCCCAAACCAAGAAAAGATCATATCCTAGTAATTCACAACTTTCCGGTTCTTGCCCTCTCGGGTGAAACCGGACTTTATGGATTTACGTTAACGTGGCCGGATATTAGCATTAGTAAGAACAGAGCCAAATAGAGCGACACGTAGAAGAAAAGGTAAACGACCAGAGATAATCAACAATTACATTTCAATACAATAGTTCATAACCTCGACAGAAGGGTTTAGCCACTCATTTGTGGATTGAACATCATTAAATGAATGGAAATCATGCAAACAATTGAAAGGAAGAAAGGGATAGAGAAAACCCTAAGAATTTTCGTCCTCACAGCTACTTTTGTAACCCGTTCTTTGCTCCACCAAGTCGGGAAATAATTAAAAATGAACCTAAGTGTTCTATTTATACTAGGGATAATTTTCCTGGAATAACAAGCAACGCGTGTCACCGGAGTGCAACGCGAGCATTGCCTCATGACACGGACTAGCCTTGGGAGGCCTGCGGAAGATTACTTACACAAAAATCGGCCTCGCGGCACCTGCTTAGCGTTGGCGACGTGGCACGGGCCAGCAGGGCGACGCGTTGCACACCCTTGGTCGTGGAGCCACCATGCCCAGGTGGCACGTTGCCAGCAGCAGTGGGGCGCATCTTAGACGCTTCCTGCGCGTGGCACGTTGCCCAGAAGCGCGCGGGTGAAATTTCATTTTGAAACCTCTAACTGCCGACGTTAGCGTGTTTATTCCGTCTCAAAGCCTCTACTTCACCAACTCATGGATTAGCTCCTCAAAAATCATCAAAACCTACAAAACAATGGCTAATCATGTTGGTTAGTACAAATCACACTTCCTACAATTTACATCCCTACAATTTACATGAGAATGTACACACATTGTTGGATAAACAAGGCAAAACCGATGCATTTGAGTATCAATTTGGCATATAAATATGCCCCTGATCAGTAATGTGTGACGCTAGTGGGGTCGCTCTCGGTGCTGTCTTGGGCCAACGGAGAGAAAATATTTTTCATCCTATCTATTATACTAGTAAAACGCTCAACATGGCCTAAAACAATAACACTATCACGAAAAAGGAATTGCTAGCAGTGTTCTTTGCATTTGAGAAGTTTCGAGCAGACTTGCTTGAAACTAAGGTGATCATCCATACAGACCATGCTACTTTGAGGTACCTGATGTCTAAAAAGGATGCTAAACCCAGGTTGATCAGATGGGTGTTGTTGCTCTAAGAATTAGAGTTTGAGGTGAAATACCAAAAAAGAACTGAAAATCAGGTAGTTGATCACCTATCTAGATTGGAATCTGAGGCTAGAGCAAGAGAGGAGATTGATATTGATGATGCCTTCCTAGACGAACAGGTATTAGCTGCATTTCAGGACTTGATTCCCTAGTTCGCTGACTTTGCAAATTATTTGGTCAACGACATGATCCTAGAATATATGACTCCCCAACAGAGGAAGAAGTTCTTATTAGATGCTCGAAGATACTATTGGAATGAATCATACTTATTTCGTATTTGTGCAGATGGGATAATTCGGAGGTGTGTGTCAGAGGTAGAGATGTTTAGCATTCTGGAGGCTTGTCACTCATCCCTAGTTGGGGGTCATCATAGTGGTATTCGAACTGCACACAAAATCATGCAATGCGGGTATTACTGGCCCTCTATTCACCAAGATGCCTATAATTATGAAAAGGCATGTGATCAGTGCCAAAGACAGGGTGGCATTACTCACCATCATAAGTTACCATTGACCCTATCTTGGAAGTTGAGTTATTCGATATATGGGGTATTGAATTCATGGGCCCATTTGTTAGCTCATATGGGATGAAATACATCTTGGTAGTAGTGGATTATGTCTCCAAATGGTTGGAGGCTATTGCACTACCTAACAATAAAGGAAAATGTGTCACAACATTTTTGCAGAAGCACATATTTGCTAGGTTTGGTACTCCCAGAGCAATCATTAGTGATGGTGGATCACACTTTTGTAACCGCCTCTTTAGAACCCTGTTGAAGAAATATGGCATCAAGAATATGGCGGACGAAGTATGCTTTTTAAAAGGGGAGAGGGTGTACTTGTATTTTTAGGATTTTTTGGATTCGTTTGAGGGTTTTTCTTGCTGTAATTCTTTCCCTTTGGGCATGCTATCTCGTAGAACCAACATGTTTAGTATGTACTTGTTTAATTAGAAAGTAGCTTAGGAGTACTCAGCCAATAAATTGCACTTATTTTGAAGTTTTGTAAAAATTGACCCTGTTTAAAAATTTTGATGGTTAGCTATGTACTTGTTGATTGCAAAGCATGATTTCTGTGGATCATTTTGTGTCATTTAGTGTATTAACATAAGTAGTTTTTGTTATCCATTTATAAACTGGACTGGTAGAATAAATGCAAAATATGTACCATAAATTAGTGAGGTCTATACCTAGTTCAATACTGCGTAGAGGATCTAAAACTTGCCCAGTTGGTCTTTACATAGGTTTTAGGATGGTTGGTTAGGAAAGAATCATCGGCCATTTTTTTAACCCATTCTTAGCTTAAATTACCCTAAAAGAATAAGATGATTCCCTTGATACCGATTTTGAGCCTTAAATGAACCATTGTTCTTTGATTAACCAATTAACCATACCCATTTTTTATAATAAAACTATTTTGACCCTGGTCCCTCCTTGGACATTGTGAACCTCAATATAGGCAAAATGCCTAAGTTGAGGGTGGTAGAATAGGGGTGCATAGATCTTGGGGAGGTGAAAAAGGAAGAGAAAAGAAAAAGGGTTTAAAATGAGGTGTGGTGTGACAAGACTAAAGAATAAAAAGATAAGAAAAGCTTAAAAGAAGATTCAAAAATAGAAAAATGAATGATTCCATATCTGTCATACCCACCCCGAAAGCCTACATTACAAGCCGAATCAAGTCCTATAGTGATCCTAGCCTTACCATCTTAAGAGCCGAAACAGAGAAAATAAGGGCAAGCCTATGGTATCCGATATGCAATATTTGAAACTTCCTTGTGAGGGGTGAGAGTCTTACTTTTTTAGTCCCTTCCGTATTTTTCTATATCTGTGAGTAGGGGACTTCATTTGCTATGAGGGTATATTGTTTGTGTTTTATTCTGCCAGTTGTCCATAAGAAAAGCATTGGTGATGACTTGACTATCTTCTAATAGCTAGATAACATATCTTGATCCTTGTTTATCATGGTTTGTGGTTACTTGATGTGCATATGCTAATTTGGTTTCCTGGAAAAAAGGTCAAAAGTTGTTTGAGTTTATGGTACTAATTTTGATTGATGTTGGTAGTAGTATCCTAGGTTTATTTTCTAGTTAAGCGTTGGTTTTAGTTTTTAGTTTTTGTTTTCTTTGCCTGAGGACATGCAAAAGTCTTAAGTTGAGGGTGTTGATGTGTTATGAGTTTACAGCACTTTCGACACTAAAAACTAAGAAAATAGCATGGACTTAGGAATATTTATGCGGACAGGAGGTTCTTTTACTCTTTTTTTTCAAAGAAAATAGGTGCTGGAGAAAAAATGTGCAAAAGATGCATAAAAGTGCAAAAAATCAGCCAAGTACCAATCTCATTAGAAGTTGTACCTAGATTGTAGGACTCGTACTGAGACTCGTGGAAAAACTCAGAAGGCTGAAATAATGTGAAGGAAAAGAACGACTTTCAGTACAAGTCGTACCAAGATGGTACGAGCTATAATTAGAGTCATGGAAAACTTCAGAGAAAATTTGCATAAGCACTCTCTTAGTACGGGTGGAACCCACGGATCGTAACATCTAATTACAACCCGTACAAAGAGCCGTGGGGAGATTCAATGATTCTTAAAGACTTGGAAGAACTCCAGATACAACAACCAAGTAGGAGCAAGGTACGAGACATACCACAACACTCGTAGAAAAATACAAAAGATGCCAAAGTTCTCAGGGCCAAGCCATGGATGGATTGTACGACTCGTAGGACCATGGTACGAGTCATACCAGTTTCCAACTCTTAGTCAAATTTGCAATATCCAAGGAATGTGTTAGAGCCAGGTACGACCCATACAATCATGTTACGGGTCATATGATCAGTCGTAGGACGAGTCGGCGCCAGATATGGAAATTTCTCTATTAGCTTTGGAAAAGGTTTTAGATATCTGTATAAATACCTTTCATGTTTCTTTTAGTGGGAGAGATTAGTAGACGTGTGACTACATAAAGAGATGTTTTATTTTTGAATTATTATCAAGTTTTGGAGAACAATTCTTGAGATCAATACTTGGTTTTATCAATTGTTCTTGATTTTGTTCATCAATATTCAAGCATGTTTTCTTCTAATTATTGTTGTAACTATTTAATTATGTATTTGTCTATAAGTACTAATTAAAATTTTACAATCATGATAGGCTAAAACCTCCACAACTAGTGGTGTGGAAATTATGGTGAATTAACAAAATAGGGTTACATAAAGTGATTCAAAACCAATACTAAACGCTTGTATTATATTCTCTTCAACTTTAAGCGTTTCTTAATGTAGCGCAATGTTAGGACTTCCCAAATTCTGTAGTTGCTTGAATCTAGAGAAGTAGAGATTAGGAAAAGAGAATTACAAAAAAGCCTTGAATTTTATATTCATTGTATGACTTTAGCTGCGGTCACAAGAAATTTAATTTGGAACATATTGATAATATTTAGTTGGAAATAAATCATGAAACTTGACCCAGGGATTGAGTATAGTAATTCAATAGGGATGAACGAGTCGTTTGGATGAACCCTAGTAATCAGTTCTACAAGTAAGCATTGGGATTGATCATGTGTAGATACCCGAAGTAGTTATGAACCCATAGAGAACACTTACCCTAGTTATTTTTCAAATCTTGATAACAACCACAATTACGGTCTTCTTTTATTATTGTTTTTCTTTAAACCCCCAAATTTGGAGATAACTTACTAACAAGTTTAAGTATCGGCATTAGTCTAAATCTTACCTTATTCCCTGTGGGTTCGAGCCTAACCTCTTTGTTGGGTTCTTTATTGATAATGTCTGCTTCATACTTTGCTAGGAAGTATGATTTTGAGCATTATCAACTTTTGTCGCCTTGACTTACGACCCGTAACAAGATTGTATGGGTCGTAGCTTCACTCATATGTTGGCTAACTCTTCTTATTTTTGCTAAGTGTTGGTAGCTGGTACAACTCATACCATGAACATATGATTCATACTTTCTTGTAGTGGTTTGAACCTAAGAGTTCTAGAATCCTTTGAATCTTTTCACGAGTGGCTTGGTATGACTCGTACCTGCGTCCAACGACTCGTGACTTCTGTTTGTACCTTGAGATCTACCATTCTTGAATTCTTCTAAGTTTACCACAGCTCATTGGTATGGTCATAGGTAGATATCATGATCTGTAGTTGCTACCCGTACCAGCAGACTTGTCATGTGCAGCATCTTCTGAACTTTTCTACGACTATTGTGGTACAGCTCATACCAGGATGGTACGGCTCGTACCATAAGTCATTCTTTACCTTTTCCCCAAAAAATTGTTCTATACTTTTCCATGACTCTTATTACGACTCGTACTGAGGTCCATACTTAGCCCTTTTTCTGCACTTTTTCATTGCTTTTGTATATTTCAACTCCAATATCTAATTTCCCTAAATAAAAAGTAAAAATGCATCATATCCATATAAACACACCTAAATTCGTGCTTATTTCCTTAGTTTTAAGTGTCGAAAGTGTTGTAAACCCACAGCACATCACTCACCACACTCATGACATACCTTATCGAGCACTAGCCTCTAGGCCGGAACAAAGTAGATAGGGTGAGCCCTAAAATATGCGTGAACCACTTGGGTGCTCCCAACTGTACCTAACGACTGCTGAATGGTCCCTGGAAGACCCTCGGCTGATACCTGTATAGCCGACTAAATAGGGCATCTCGAGTATCCTTGGAGAATCGGAGCCCTAGCAAAAGAACCACTGATGTTACCCAACTTCCGAGCTTTCTTCTTGAAATTCCTTGCATACCATCTTGCTTAACCCCATTCACAAACTCTACCACTTCCTAGAATGTCTTACCTGATTAGACCATCTGCAGAGTTGACAATTGGAGTCCCACATTCAGGCCCTTCACAAACCGCATGATCCTCTCCTACTCTGTGGGTAGTAATGGTAGGGCATACTTAGACAATGAGAGAAACAATACTCATAGGCTACAACTGAGGAGGTTCCCTTCTTAATGTTGGTGAACTCATCTCACCTCTGATCTCTCAAGGTACAGGGCACATAATTCTCTAGAAAAGCAAAGTAGAACTGAGACCATGTCATTAGAGGTGACCCCGCCGGTCTACACTCCACAAATTCTCTCCACCAAAACTTTGAAGCTCCATCAGTTGAAATGTAGAAAACTCCACTCCAAACTTCTCTACTTCCCCCATCTTATGGAGTCTCTCAAGGCAGTAAATGATGAACTCATAGGCGTCCTCCACCTTAGTGCCATAGAAATTGGAAGGCTTCATCTTTGTGAACCTCCAAAATAGATCATGCTCATCCCCCATCATCATCGGTCCTACCACCAACCTCAGAAATATAACGGCCTCAGAAAAATCATTCATTCGGGAAGCCACAGTGGTTGCATGTTATACCCCTAAGTGCTATCCTACTAGAGTTTTTGGTGCTACTCCATTACCCATGAGGCTGCTCAGAAGGTTAAGCATCTGAGCCAGGACCACGGAGGAAGCCAGAGCTGTTGCAGCCTCTCCTTGCATCGATACCTCTACCTCTACTCTCAATCTATCCTAAACTACTGGAGGTACTAGAGATTCTAATGTCTCTTGAGCAGGACGAGGAGCACAGGCCCTACCTCTAGCAGCAGTAGGCCTTTGCCCGCGAACTCGAACACTTCACCTGCCACAAACTGCGACTGCTACCACTAGCTCTAGTGCCTAATTCCTAAATCCTCATGTGTATGTCCTCACCATCCGTGAGAGAAAGAAAGAAGTTATTAGATACCAATTTAGATAACCATATACCAATTGAAATTAAGTAATAGAATGAAAGATAGAGAAGGAAAGGAGTTTATCTAAAGTCCTGTAGCCTCCCAAAGATACATAACAAACGTCTTCGCATCGATCTGCAAGACTCTACTAGACTCATCCTCGTACAATGGTATCAACGAACCTATGGTTCTGATACCATCTTTCATAATACAAGTGGCCATGATTGACACCCATTCTAACCCCCTCCCCCTCCCGATGGGCGAATCAACACGTCCCAACTAGTTCATTCATTTATCGGCACTCTTACTATAAAATAAGTATGCTTAAAAATAAAAGCAGAAGTATTATAACAATTAAAGGAAATACTTGCATCGTCTATCTATTATAACCCTAGAGACTAAAAGTCATTATACATTGAGGACATCTACCTAACCTAGTCTATGAGGAATAAAACAAATCAATGAAATAAGCCCATGTCTGAACAAAAGACATCTACTTTAGGTGAAATTGTAGCAGCACGACAGAATCAGCTCACCCTCGATTATCGCACAACTGCTTATAAATAAGGTTGTGAAGAGCTTCGTGGATCATAGTCAAGACTCAGAAATGAAGTCTAGGAGTAGCATCAGTATGACATAATGTATTGGTAGGCATCATTGGCTAATATCAAATAATAATGTATATACAGGCGAAATAAACAACAAACATTTAATAAAATAATAATGTATAACATGAATTCTAGAACCAGGCAGAGTAAGGTGTTAAACTGGCTTGCTCACTGGTTTGGACCTTGCTGCAGCGGCGGTGTGACTGTGACAACAATCTCTCCATGATGATAAGGGTACCGTCATAGCGGTACTACATTGTCAGTAACTCGACACGGTTTAACACCTTCAGTTCACCCTTAGAAATTTTCAACAACCACTACATCAATTCCGTCCAAGTCATACATAGTCACAATATCAACAATTAATGCACCACTGATCACATGGAATATACAATGGAATCCTCAAAATAATCCATCAACTCATTATGGACTGGTACATGACTTTACAAGTAATAACAAGTCATAATAAGCACATCAATATTGCTATCACATATATACTACACAAGCAAGGATTTTGATTTCACCAGGTTCTCATACTTTTGAACTAATCTTTACTCTACAAGTTCTATCTTGGTTCCATACCATCTATGATGTGCCGAGCACACACCTCCTTCACATCACTATAATCACTCAATACTAGACATCACTATACACATATGCTAGAGGGTATTATTTCTACCCTTTAAGTCATGACCTACAGGAGACTCTAGAAATTCATGTACTGTACCGGTGTGGTACCCGCTCCCACTGATCAGCTCGTTTGGATTTTCTCCTCGAACATGAGCCACTTAACTATAAACGCTCACTCGGATGCTCCCCTCGAGCACAAGTCACTCGTCTCAGGATAAAGCATGTTATCCACTTTCATTCTCATAATCAATATATTATCACTAAGTTAATAGTTATGACTTTTGGGAGGCCTCATCTTACCTCTATCAATTCGATTATACTTAGCAATCATCGATCACTTTCTTGGAAATACGAAAGAACACATATAAGATCTCAAAACATCCAATTTCACATAACATAAGTAACAACATCATATCAGGTTCACTTCACCAACCGAATTTAACATATGCATTATTTACAAAAATTAGTGTCGAAGAACCAACCAACCATGTTATCATTCACACACATACATATAATGATATAAAGTTTAACTCCTTATTAAATAGTAACCTACCTAGATTGGAGGATTAGAATGCCAACTACTCTACTGGAGCCTTGCCATTCCTCAAAGCCTTAGAATTCTAAAAATCTCTATACAACAATCACAACAGTGCTGCATTATCTATTTTTCAAATAAGGGTGCAACACCCCAAAAATTTCTTATGTCAGACTCGAGGCTTACAGTAGGAAAATAATACCAGAACCAACCAACGAACCTCAGAATGAGTTGTTGTAGGGTCCAATGGGTCGTTGGAGGTGCTCGTTGTTTCATGTACAGAGAGCTATCAGAAACTTGCCCAAAACCCACGAGGGGATTGTATGGATCATGATTTTATTGAACGGGTCATTGTTTATTGTTGTTGAAGTAGATTCATGGAATTTCATAGGAAGAATGATGAAAATAATGGTCCATTTTTTTGGGACCATGGCCTATTGTAGGGGTCATTGGTTCTGCCAGTTTGTTGAAAATTTCGAGCTAACTTGGAAACATTCTAGGTGTGTAGATAGACTCGAGCCCGATGAATTTATGGAAACAATATGTTAAGATCAATCCATAAGTACAAGAAGTGAATTAGATGCAAATTAAGGTCATAAGGAACCTCCAACTCAAAGATGAGTTGATAGCCTTCTTACCAATTAAGTTTTCATATAAGTTCTTACAAGGGTAAACTTCAAACGACTATTGCTCCCATTTTACCAAGTTCTTTTAGGGTGATTCAACCATCAAATTTAAGCTCTTGGAGTCTTCTTTCCAATGCATCCAACCTTGATTCAATTAGAGTTTCAGAGTAAATGATTATGAGTAATTTAGTGAAGCAGCAGCAGGCATTGGACGACCCTCAGTACGGGTCGTCCTATCACACAACGGCTCATTTTGTTGGTCATTATAATTGCCAATTTCAGGCTTTAATTTAGTAGTTTGGGGGAATTTTGTAAACTCCTATGCTTTTAACTCCTAAATGAAGTCATTTTTAGCTTCCTTAAGTTCATATTAAATGGATTAACCTAGCCTAAATCCTTACCCTCTCCAAAATATCGATAGTTGGAGTTTCTCTCAAGAAAGGAGCTAGGGTTCTTCTTCAAACCTCTTCAAATCTTCTTGGGCTCATCAAGACAATTCGAGGGATCATCAACACATGTATGTAGGACTATGAATGAGGTGTTTCTTCCACCCTCATTCCCTTTTCATGTTGTATTCATGATTCCATTTCTCAAGTCTAAATTATGAAATTCTAGGGTTAAGCTTCTCGTGGATGAATTCTTTCATGTTTTTCCATGAAATCAGTTTCTTCATGATCCAATTTATATTTCTATGATTATGATTACATGTCCCTTATCAAATCCCTTATGAATATATGAATTCCAAGTTTCAAGTTGACTTTAAGAACTTCAAGGGATAAATACCTTTTTGTGAGATTTTATGATCCTCTTATGTTTTCAATTCTCTCAAGCCCTAATTTATATTTTATGATTTATGATGCATTATTTTATATAAGAACTCTTCATGAATTTATGAATTTCAAGTATGAAGACTTTTTTCAAGTATACATGACTTTTAGGATTATAAAGTTTATGTTTATGGCCTACTCAAGTGGATTCTTTATTGGTTAGCTCACATATTTCAAGAATGTTCATGTATATCATGATTTAAACTAGCCCATGAACCTCATATATGATTTCACAATATTGATTAGGAGTCTTGTGCATATTTTTGGAACTAGTGTCTAGCACTGAGTAGGCTCAGGGTTCAAGCAAATCTCGAGTCCCAGAACTACATGCCACCATAGGTATATATTTAGACTTAACCCTGCGGGGTCCCGCTGGTTATATCACGCCACATATTTTTACTTGCCATGGCAAGCTTGGGATGGCTCTGCCCACTTGAGAGAGATAGTTGGGGCATCATGTAAGCTCTCTCATGATAGTATCGATTATGACGAGTCTTCCATTGTTCTTTAAATTCTAGATATTATTATGTTCATGTCTTATGATATTATGACTTATCGTATATTGGCTCAAAATATAATTTATGAGGTTTTACTTATGAAAACAGTCATATTTATTATGTTATAGTTTTGAATGACTTGAGCCCTCATGTTCAATTTATGATTGGAATCTCATATTTTATACAAATTTCATTTATGACCTCTCTTATACTGTTTGACTAGAATGTTTTATTTAATCTACATTCTTAGTACATTCAAAGTACTTATCACATATTCTATGTTTTATCATTTCATGAAACAGGTCCGAGTGATAAAACTCAGTCGCGTCATTAGTCCTGTTTCTGTATCAGTCCAGTTTAGCCCTATGTTGGTGAGTCGTTATCTATCAAGGACATTCTTTTTGTCAATTTACTTTGTATGTTCATCTTTGGCTCAGTCTTGTGATGTTAACATTTTTATTTATGTTTTATAATATCTAGACTTCCGCGTATTTATGTTTAAGATTTTAAGTTTCCGCTTTAATTTATACTCTTGAGTTGCTATGCACATGCCATGGGTTAGCTTAGAACCATTTGTGGTTCTAGATCTCGTATATCGATCCGGGGTCCATGTCGGGTCGTGAAAAACTTTGTATTATACCAAAGATTTAGAGTGTCCTAGGGTATCTGAAAGTTCCATCAATTAGAGTCTTTTTGGTGGGTGTGAAGCGAGCCACACTTATGAGGTAGAGGCTATGAGATATTTTAGGAAATTTTCCTTCTTTTGTGATTTTATCTCATGCTATGAAGTTCCACTCTCTATTCTTCTAACTCATGTTGTGCCTCCTAGAAGATCCAGCAATAGAGAAATCTGCGACGGAAGTCAGCCAGCCTCACCAATTCTAGTAGGCCCCTTTAGTGGGAAAGTTACCAATGTGGAGCTCGAGGAAGCCTTTAGAATAGTGATGCACATCATGGCCACCCAGCTTAACCAGCAGGCAACCATACCTGGTAAAAAGACCAGAGGGATAGAAGCTACTAGGGTTCAAGACTTCACTAAGAAGGGCCTTTCTTTGTTCCACCATCAAGATGCGGATGGGGAGTTTAGGGAAAAAGGAAGAGGGAACAAGAGAGTCGGGACAAAAAAACCTCGAGGCAGACTAGCATAGGGCAAGTGGACACTGATCAAAGCCCTACCAGAGTTCATTAACACTGAAACTATCCATATGTAGTGTTCCATCCAGATCTGTAGTGAGATAGATTACATATCCAGTTTGCAAGAAATGTGGAAGGAAATACCCCAAAAATTGCTTGATCTGCAGGGATGTCTGCTTTGGGTGTGGGATGCCCGGCCACAGAATTCGAGACTATCTATTAGCCTGACAGAGCGATGTCAGTGGTCTTACATATCCAACTTACAAGAGTTGTGGAAAGAAACACTTGGAAAAGTTCTTGGTGGGTTCCAATACTTACTTCTATGGCAAATCCAAACATAAGCACGGAGATTGTCCAGCAGCAAAACGGGACAAGGTAGAGACCCAACCACTATTTCAGTAGCTCCGACAACTCATTTAACTCAGCATGGCGTGTCAGCTATTGCTGGTAGTGGACAGCGCTAGGATCGGGGGAGCTTGCTAGAGGTAGTCACAGGTATATTCTGAGCTTTTCATGTTGAATCTTGCATGTTGCTTAGAAACTACAGTATAAGGCATATGATTCCTTTAACTGTCTTAGTATGAGATTCATTTAGTGTATTGTGTTGAATGTTTAGAGAATTGGATGAATGCAAGGATATGACAAAAGAAGTATGAAAACTTTGGAGGTCGCCTTAGACCCAAATGAGTTGTCAGGATTTAGTTATAGTTAATCTAGCATTAGGGAGAGGTCCAGACCCTTAGAATGATGACTTTAAGCTAAGGGGGAGATGATAAAGTGAAGGACTGAGTTAAGTCTTGAGTTCCAAGTGTGAATGTCCCGAATCAATAACTATGGGAGATAGATCCATGCTTATTCAAGTGTTTTCTTGTACTTCAGTCAAAATGATACTCTACTCATGCTATGTGTGAACATGTTATGCCTATGTCTAAGTTCAAAGTACTCCTTACGTGTATTCGTACTCAAATTCATAGAATAAGAAGTAACCACTTTAGATGGTGATCCCAGTCTTACTCTATGATTGCATAAATCTTAGCTTCATGTCATGACGCTCGTTATGTATGTAAACTCATATCTCACAATGTGCTCAGCTCTATAAACTCATCCCTTAAGATTTTCCCTAACGACTCATAAGGTCGTGTCGTATTAGTTATATTCCCAACTTAGGTTTCATGAATCATTCGTGCTTACGATTTCCTTACTCTAATACCTATGTATGTTCCTCGATGATGGAAATTATGTTTATAATGTGTATATTCAGGATAACTCTTTATTCATGCTGTAGTTGCCAGGTGTGTAGAAGTTTATAAAGCACAGTCATTAGCCAAGCCTGGAAGATAGGGGAATTCTTGAATAACATTAGATACAAGGATCCAAGGGATAACCATAAGTGATAGGATTGAATGAGGTGGTGATGTATGATGTCACCCAAATTACACCTCATGAATGAGATATAAAACAGTTGATGTCAAATATAGAATCCAACCAGGGTTGGGGTCGAATCCCACGAGGAATATGACGAGAACTTGAGTTAATGTGTTTAGCTAATACTATTGTCTTACTTATTTCCTAAGGGGAAACATTCGAACCACAAAATAATAAACAATAATAAATACTAGTAAATGTGTAAATCAATTTCGGCTGTTTTCAATAAATAAAGTGACTAGGATTGTGTTCCCCATGACTTCATAACCACAAGGCTTTTACATTAGTGATCTATTCCGGTGTTTCGCATGCAATAAAGGTAAGTTAAACTTACCTAAATGGTTGGTCTCCTATCTAGATGATTATCATCATGCAGCTTGGTCTGTATACAGGTATATGCTTAATTAACCCTTACCCTTAATATTGGATTAGCTATTCCCAGAAAAGGTCAAGCTATTAGATGAGGGTTGATAGCCTCAAATCTCCATTGTTGATCCATTTTCCCATTCATCACCCCCTTGATCCGGTAAGTAAGAATAAGGCAAATTCTAACGTTTGCAACCGTTAAAAAATAATTAAAATGAAGGGGAAAACAATACATGCATAAACCCCATTCAAGAATCACTAAGTATTTTTACCTATATGTGTTAATTCATCATGGTTCCCACAACCCTATTTATTAATTTTAGCTACTCATATTTGAATAATCACAATCTCAAAATAACAAAGAAATTATAATTGTAAGTTACAACGATTCGTAGAAGAAAAACAACATGAATTGAATAAAACAACAAAATCGATGAGCAAAACTTCAATGCTATTTGATTCTTAAAATCAAGAAAAAATTACAAACTTCATTTCTTGAACCAATAATGATCGTTAACAACACTAAAATTTACGTGAAAAGTGGTAGAATAAACTGTACTAAAATAATAAACCTAAACAATGTATTTATCATTTCGAACAAAACTTTTCCTAACTAAAAATAGACTCCAGGTCGGCAGTGGTAACGGGCCAAGTAACGACTCATTGGGCCTCCCAACAAGTCGTGGTTAGTGAAGTTGAGTCATCCTCAGCAATTTGTCCAGTCCTGGTGACGGGTCACCTGACGACTCATTAGGCCTGGGCACGAGTTGTTAGGTCCCTCATGGCCATGGATCACCAAATCTTCCAGTGCACTTGACGGATGCTCACACTATCTGATGATGAGACGTTACTTCACCTAACAACTTGTTAGGTCTCTCGTTCTCTTCCCTGGGCATTCTTTAGAATTTTTCCTCCTAGTCTCCATGACTGTCATAACGACTCGTTATGTAACGAGTCGTGCCATCAACTTGTTAGGTGCACTGGTTCTTGTTCATAAAATACCTAACCTTCTGCATGACTCTAGGAATGAGTCGTTCATTGAGACGACGACTCGTGACCTGGGTAGAAGCCTGCATTTCGGTCCAATTTTGCCTTACTTTTCCCATTTCATGTTTCGGACCTATCTTCCTACAACACTTAACACAAACACATCATATCTACATAAACCTACCCAGAATGTGCATATTTTCTTGTTTTTAAGCATCGAAAGTGCCGTAAAATTATGGTACATCAACACCCTCAACTTAGAACTTTTGCATGTCCTCATGCAAACAAAAAAATAAAACTAACACGACGCTTCAATCAAAAGAACTTTAGGAAACTTGCGGAAGTCACAACTCTTCATCAAATAAAATTTTATAACTCCTCCTTTATCATACAAAATCAAATCATAATGCATATGTAAAATTTTCAACCATGACACAGAGGAATCAAAACATGGCAATACACTGTCACTTGCAACCATGCACATAATTCTATAATACTGACCCCGACAGTTTGTAGATGATTTTTTTGACCAAATGCTCTCACCACAAAGAAGTCCCACTCTCACACAAGTGTATATGATCATATCAATATATTCCTCTTGGGACTAGGTAAAAGCACACTCGCTCTCAGAAAGAAATTCTAACTGTGGGCATGCAATACCATAAGCTTGCCTTTACTTTCAATACCTCAATTTTTAGACGGGTTAACCAGGATCACTATAGGACTTTTTAAGCTTGTAATGTAGGCTCATATTGGGTATGGTATATATGGGACTAGTACCTTAACCCTCCTTGGCACTACACACACTTTGGATCCACTCTTAACTTTCTTTTCACATTTTCTCCCTTTTTCCTTTGCTTTATTCCTCTTTTACTTTCTTTTGCAACTACAGTGCGGTGTTCCTTCTTTCAAGTATTCATTACATTCATTTGTTTCTGTTTGCTCTTTTTCTTTTCAACAATTTTTTTTTCTTTTCTTTCATTATGCACACCGTACCCGCTCTTTCATTTTCATTACTCAATTTTATTCCATCCTACTCTTCTTAATCACCCCTTTGATAGCCACCCTCAACTTAGGCGATTTTCCTGAGTTGAGGTTTATAGTGTCCAAGGAGGGACCAGGGCTAAAATAGGTTCATTTTAATCAAAGCAGGAAGGTGAATTGGTGTTAACAAAAAGAAAGGTTTGTTAAGCCTCAAAATTTGGGTCAAGGGATATTTATTTCCATTTGGTAGGTCTTTTAAGGCTAAAGTGGACTATTCATCAAAAATGGCCTATGATCATTTTCTAGTTTCCCATCCTCTACCTCGGTACAACTGACCAGGCAAGTTCTAGATTGACACACACAACAGAATTTAACTATTAAGTCTCACTAACACATTGCACAGGCCAACATCATCATTATAATAACTGCTAGTTCAGGTACAGTCATACAATGGTAAACATGTTCATAGTTTTAATGTCATACAAAGATTCACAAAGGTCATACTTGCCGATTTTAACACACACACACATAAAAATTTTAGGAGAGGTATCACATTATCAGTTCAAACAATTTCAAAATTCCATGATATTGATAGCCTTAAGTTCACCTAATTTTCTTTCGACTGACACAAAAAAACACAAAAACATAAAAACCTAACGTGCCAGTTCTACTAGATAAGGAACACCCGAGGGAAAATATATCCGGCAAGAAAAAACCTCGGGTTATGTTCAGCAAAAATATACAGGTATCCCTCCCAACCCCCATAAAGAAAAGCAAGCGTCGTCCCTGACGCATTTATAAAAATGAAACATGAAAATAGGGAACATACATGTGTGACCTAGGCATCTGCGGCCTGGTTAGTGGAGGGTACAGATACTCCTCCAGTGTCATCTTCTATACCACTGGCTTGACCTGGTGCGTTTTCAGAACCTACTAAGCTCGTACCTTCTCTACAAGCTCTCGTTGCATCAACTGTGGCCCTCTATCGAGCTTTATCTCTAGATAAATGCAGCGCTGCCTCCTTCTCTCTTCGCTCCCACTTGTGCTCACGGAGTAGAGAATCATCTGCATCAAAGCTTGCCTCCTTACGAGGCCTCTTACCATTATCTTGCGCCAATGGCTCCTCAATGATAAAATCAACTATTGGTGGTAGCTCTTCCTCGCTCTCGTCATCAATCACTGGAAGAACAGGTGGAGGGATCGCAACTACCTTTCATGCGGATAACTCCCACACCTTAGCTCAAAGTGCTGCTACCGCTGCATACCATCTAGACAGCTCGGGCGCTTGTAACTGTGCAAGGTGCTCATCCATACGCCTCTCAAAGGCATCTAACCGGCCATGCGCTAAACTAGTGAGCGCCTCCAACTCTTTGTAACCCACGACTTTACTTGCTCCATTAATACCTTAACTTGAAGAGTCGTGTCTGCCTGTTGTTTTTTGACTTTTTCCAGCCGCCTGGCCATGTCAGTCAAAAATTCTTGAAAATTTGTAACTAGGCCGGCTGGAGAAGCACGTGAGGATGAAATAGGTGGTCGAGGTGCTGCTGCTGTAGATGAGGACTCTGGAACCTCAACAGGTGCGGGAATGTCGGTTGCATCTGTAGCCTCAGGCTGGCTACCAATCTCTCTAGCCTCTGTGGACTCTGCCGCAATCTCAGTAAATAATGCAACCTCAGTTTGCATATCGCTGCTCAATGCCTCTGCCAAGAAATTCACTCCAGTGGATGTGGCAGACTGACTACTTGCTCTCGATACCGGGTTTGTCTCTTCTCTTATCAACCCGATATCGGTGATCTTATAGACCATCACTCACTGATCAACCGATGGAAATTCTGGCACCTTTGACTCCTGAAAGAGTCGATCAATGAAGCATGGAAAGGGAATGGTAGTGTTGTTTACTATTTCCCGCTCTCGAATCTCTTCAGCAATATATCGCGGGAAATTTATGGTGTACCCGTCCATGATGCTAGCTACCAGTGCAGCTCTGTCAGGTGAAAGAACATTGTCGTTGCTGGTCGGTACCAGCCTATGCCAAACCATTGAACACCAGAATTTAGCTTGGAAGTTTAGTGTGGCCTTTTTTATCTATGACTCGGTGCCATGCAACCACTGAACTAGCGGACCACGTGTGTCAATGACGCGTGGCAGCCAAGTGTATTGCTTGATTCATTCTTCACTGTTCAGCTTCTTGGTTTTGACTTTCTTGAGCTTAGACAGTCTATGATCAAACTCGACTGTATTCATTGGAACATGGTAGTTTGGACCATAGAGCAGTCTAGAGATGGTCCTCTTAGAGATATCTACAAGCGTCTCCCGAACCAACACTTTCGTCAATGCGGACCTCTTCTTCCACTCTTTGCCTCCCAAAGTTAGATACTGTAATGTGGTTGCGTAGGTGGCATAAAACTCTCTAACCAGGCAACAGTTGTAGCTCCCCAATCGCTCAGTTAACCACCCGAACTTGTATCTCTCAAAAAATTTCTGTAGCTCGGGGAGGTCCTTATCCCTATGGTGACCAGTCTGGTCTCCTCGTAGATGCTCCTCTTTAGATGGCCTTTTTCATTCGGAGCAATGTCCCTGTTGTAAATGGCCTGCATACCGTGAACACACCATCGCCTCACCTGCCGTGGTTGATTATTAAATGTATTTGAAGTCTCTCTCAACTCATCATTTGTGTTCCCCTATTGGGACCGTGACTCATCAACACCTTCTGCATTTGCCGCAGCTGTCATTCCCTTGGGAATAATCGGGCCTGTGGCCCCAGCATTCTCTACTGCTCGGCTTGGTGGGTCTCTTGCAAGTGGAGTAGGAGAATCAACCAAGGTTGTTGAATTTGTAGGGTGTTTTGTCCCAGCCCTAGTGGATCTCCTCTCAATCTGCTTCTGAAACTTCGTACTCCTCCACCAAGCCACTCGACTCTTCGGAGCAGGAGGGCGCGTCCCTAAGTATGTGATATGATGGCTGACTCCTCTCCAGCACCTGTTTCTTGGCTGGACCCTTCTTTGGTGTACCTTTCGGTGCCATTGTACCTGTGAAATTACGATTAGCATGCAAGATGAGATGAAACAAAAATAAAATTTTAACTGTGTCCTTGCAGAAAGGATGAGGGACTCAACGAGTCATTGCCACCGGCCACGACTCATGAGGTCACTCGTTGTCTGCAGGTCAGTGTTTTTCTTTGTTGAACCAGCGGACTTAATTGATGGTCACAATGAGTCTTTACTTGTGGCAACGACTCATTAGACGAATCATGAGGTAAACTGGTCTACATCTCCCATTTCCCACTTAGGACGAGCTACAGAATGAGTCGTGGGATGATACCAGGACTCGTTATGTGGCTCGTGCTCAAGAGTTTAAGTTACTGGGTTTATAGTAGTGGTGAAAAGCTCAACGAGCCGTTATATGAGACGTCATCACTAGTCTTATGCAAAACAACAATACCCATATTCCATCTCAACTAAATTTATATTCTCACAAGCACAGATCATCTTATTTATTAAAGGTCCCGTGTTCAAATTCGCATACAAAGTAATGGAACTAGGGTTTCATATAAAACTCATGGTAGTGTTCGAAATCAAAATTGTAAATGAGTATGGTAAGCACGAAATAAATAAATACTCACAAGGGTAAGAGTAGAGGAGGTATTTTAACTTGGCTTTGCGATTGAATGAGGCACTTGAGCAGAATTGAGAGTGATCGTGTGTGTGTTAGTGCTTTTGTGTGAGAGATTGAGTGCAATTGGATGTGTGGTTGTGATTTCTGGGGAAAGGTGAGATTCTTTGGGAGAAGAAGACGTGGGAAATTTTTCTTAAAAGATCTGAGAGTTTCAAACTGTGAGGGAATTCAGTGGGAGGATTCGAGTGATTCAATTTGTTTTAATCTTTATTTGCCTTATTTAAATGTGGGTCAGGTCGGATGGATATTTTAATTAATTAAAATCACGAACTACATAATGGGTCGTTAGCCTAATCCATGACTCGTTTGGTTCTTTCGTTCATTTAAACATATCAAAATCTTGCCTGGGACCTAACGACTCGTGTAACAGCTGGTGGTGCTACCCAACGAGTCATGGCATGAGTCGCAGGCCCTGAACTGTTGTAGCTTCATGATGGGTCACATGACGAATCATTGGGACTCCCAACGATTCATTAAGTCATTCTTTGTCACCTTTTTCAGCTTAATTTCGTCTTTAATTCAATAGACATAACGGAAGATCCCATGATTTGTTGTCAATGACAACAACTCGTTTGGTCAACCGTTGTCTACACTGTTTTCTAAGGCAGTAACCACGATCCACTTAATGAGTCGTTAGGTCAGATAACGACTCGTTCTGTGCTTTTTTGCATCAGCAACTCAAGTTCAGATTTTTGGTTTCAGCTTCAAATTTCCCATCTTAATCACCTGCACAAATCAACACACGTGAACACTGTGTTTATCTTCCGATTACAACTTAGGTTGCCCCTCAAGAAGTGCTTGATTTAAAGTCGTGGCACGACGCGGGTATTTTGACTACTCAGACTTCACCAAAACACCTCCATGGGTTGCCTCCCATGCAGCGCCTGATTTAACTTTATGGCGCGATGCAAGTCCCTAGGTTACTCAGATTTCACCTAGAGCCCAGAGATGCACCAGCTTTATTTCTTTGTTCTTCCCCAGATATTCTTTCACCCATTGACCATTGACTTTAAATCGCTTTCCTTCATGTTTTTTCAGTTCAATTTCCCCATGGGAGAATAGTTGAACCACTCAAAACATCCCCAACCATTTGGACTTCAACTTGCCAAGAAATAAGCGAAGCCTAGAATTGATTAGTAACACCATATCACCCGGGCTGAGCTCCCACTTCTTGATCTTCCGGTCATGCTGAATTTTCTCCCTTAGTTTATAAATTTCAGAACTCGCATAGGATTTCAAAGGAAATTCATCTAGCTTAGTCAACTGATTAAGCCTCAAGTTCGCAGCTTCACTCTAGTTCAAATTCAGCTTCTTGAGCACCCACATCGCTTTGTGCTCAAATTCAACCAAAATATGACATGCTTTCCCATATATAAGCTAATATGGAGACATACCTATAGGAGTCTTGAATGCGGTCCAATAAGCCCATAAAGCATCATCTAGCTTCCTAGACCAATTTGTCCGGTTAGCATTTAAAGTTTTGCTAAGATGGTCTTCATCTCCCGGTTGGAGACTTCAACTTGCACAGTAGACTGTGGATGATAGGGTGTTGCCACCCTATGTTTCACCCTATATTCTTCCAATAAAGTATGAAACAACCGATTGCAGAAGTGCGAACCCCCATCACTAATGAGCTGGGAGTCCCAAATTTGGTAAAAATATTCCGCTTCAAGAATGTTGTGACACTCTTCCCTTCATTATTTGGAAGTGCAATTGCCTCCACCCATTTTGAAACATAGTCCATAGAAATCGGTATGTACTTCATCCCATTTGAGCTCACGAATGGGCCCATGAAGTCAATGCCTCACACATCAAATAGCTTAATGACAAGGGTGGGAGTAAGAGGAAGCTCATGTCTCCTTGATATGCCTCATTGGCTTTGGCATGCATCACATGCCTTTGTGAAATCATGTGCATCCTAGTAAATGGTTGGCCAATAGTACCTACATTGCAGAATTTTATGGGCAGTGCGAATCCCGCTATGGTGACCCCCAACAGGGGATGAGTGGAAGGCCTCCAATATGCTCAACATCTCCACCTCAGGCACGCATCTCCGAATCACCCCATTAGCACATATGTAGAATAAGTACGGCTCATCCCTGAAAAACTTTCGCACATAACACATGAATTTCTTACGCTGATGAAAAAATAAGTTTTTCAGTACAACATCACTCACCAGATAATTAGTGAAGTCTGCAAACCATGGGATGAGATCCTGTGAGTCTGCTAAACCTGCTCCTCAGGGAATGCATAATCTAATTCAAGCTCATCTCAAAGTGTTGCATCAACTTCCAATCTTGATAAATGATCTGCCACCTGTTTTTTGATCCCTTTCCGGTCCTTTACCTCAAACTCAAACTCTTGCAGCGGCAGAACCCATCAAATCAACCATGGATTGGCATCTTTCTTTGCCATCAGATATCTCAAAGTTGCATGGCCTGTATGGACTATCATCTTAGTTCCAAGAAATTAAGCCCGAAACTTCTCGAATGTGAATATGATAGCCAACAACTCACGTTCTGTCATTGTTTTTTTAGATGCATTAAGAGCCTTACTAGCATAATAAATAGGATGAAAATCTTTTCATCCCTTTGACCCAACACAGCTCCCAGGGCCACCCCGCTAGCATAAAATATAACCTCAAATGGTAAAGACCAGTCAGGTGCCACTATAATCAGAGAAGTGTTCAATCTCTCTTTTAGGAATTCAAATGCCTTCAGACATTCCTCATCAAAAACAAACTTCTTATACCCCGAGGACCCAAGGATCATACCCGGGAGTCAAATGGCAAAAAATCTTTAAAATGTTGCAGCAGTGTAGGACGAGTCATCAGGTGGCTCGTGGGAAGGTTTGACTTAGTTGAGGAGTTGAGGTCCCCAAGGGCATGGGAACAACCCATGGTCAGCCACCACGAGTTGTCAGGTCCACCGTGGGGTAAGATTAAGGATTTAAGCAAGGATAAGGTAGTGTACTTAACGGAAGGTGACCACGACTTGTGGTCACTTGTGATGAGTCGTTGAGTCACCTGTTACGAGCCCAGTCGACCTGATGTCCAGTGTACTTGACGATCGTCCCGACGAGTCATTGCCCAACCTGAGGAGTCGTTAGGTCACCCGTTAGGGTCACCTAGCAGTTATTTCCTGTGAATTAGTAAGGGCCTTCTCGTAATTTCTTATGCTTTTAAGACCAAAACTACATCGTTTTGAGGTCGGGACAGGGTCTTTTAAGGAGGAAAAACTCGTGCTAAGTCTCATTTGGTATTTGAAAGAACAAGGGAAGGGAGTAGGAGGAGGTTCAAGTGTTCTTCAATTATTCAAGTTTCCACCCAGGGTTCTTCAAGGGAGATAAGAATCACGAAATTTCAGGTATATGGGGTTTGAATGGGTACTTTACTCCCTACCCATGCCCAATTTCTCCCTAATTCTATGTTTAAGTTACCAACTCTTGATGGGTCATAACCCAAGTGCATGTTTCCTCAAAAATCGGTATGAGCATGTTGTAGTATGTCTAAAATCATGGGTTTGAATTATTGGGCTGTTTTCACTTCTTTTATTCAATATTTGATGATTTAATCCCTAAAAGAACATGTGCCCGAATCATGGGGTTTTATTGAAATTCATGGTTATGGTGGTTTCTCAAGCATGAAATGAACTTTTGAATTTTAAGCACGTTTTCAATTACTCATGTTATTATGATCATTTTTTTCTATAAATTTAAGCATTTCGAGTATGATGGAAATTATGGGCAATGCCCACATGCTGCTTATGATTTACGAACTATGATTTTGGTTGATCCATTTGCCCAATTCCATGGCTAGTATTACATATTTTCAAGCATGTTATGAATATCATGATTTAACTAGCCATGCATGTCATGTATGAATGTTATGAGCACGTTGCATGTTTTGGGAGTAGTACTTAATACCGAGTAGGTTTGGGTCCTAGGTTACGCCGCAAATCTCAGAACTGCGTGCCACCGTAGGTTATGTTTGGGACCGCCTTAGTTCTGTCCCCTATTGCCTATGGGGTATTCAGGAGTGATATCACACCTTTAATGGTTCATACCCTTGGCAAGGTATGAACGACCTCCCGACTAGGTTTACATGTCGAGCTCGATGTGTGCTCATGTGGGGTATGTCGGTTGTAGAAATCTCCCATTGTTCCTCACGGTTTTAATGCATGTATGATTATGTTCTTTTGGCTTAATTTATGTTTTATGAAATGTTTTCTCACATGTTGTGACTTTGACAGGCTTACGAATATTTTGGAAATCTTGAGCCTTACGATATACTTACGATTTTAGTCTTATGATCATGATGTCCCCACTCCTATAACTTTTATGTTTTTAAGTATTCTTTTGCATACCTTACATACTCTGTACCTTCCAAGTACTGACCCACATATTTTTAGGATCCGGTTCGCAGGTTCAACATTGTTATTAGCTTGCGCTTAGTTTTGCTCTCAGCTTCCAGTGGTGAGTCCTCATGATTCGAGGGCTTCATATTCAGACCTTATTTACCTTTTGTTTTCAAAATGTTGGGGTTAGTTGGGGTCTTTTCCCTTCAACCGATCTATTATGATTAGAGGCTTTCAGACCTATGGGTAGTATTTAGCCGTTTATGTTTGGATCTTGTAATGTTGTTTCTTATATCTCATGTTATGATTTTCAGTTAGTTCATGACTATTAAGTTAAGCTTTCTGCTTTATGCGTATGAATTGGAGATACGCTCATGCCATGGGTTGACTTGGAGTCTTTTGGGGCTCCTTGTCCCGTGTCTACGATCCAGGTGTACTTTCGGGTCGTGACAAACTTGGTATCAGAGAAATAGGTTCAAATGTGTCCTAGGGAGTCTGAAAGTCGTGTTAGGTAGAGTCTTTTTCATGGGTGTGAAGCGCGCCACACTTATGACAAAGACGCTACTAAACATTTTAGGAAATGTTCCTTCTTTCATGATCTATGTCGTTCGGTGAAAATCTCTCCATCCTTCTAATTCATGCTATTCATGATTGTGGAACATTATGGATCCCAGAAGGATAAACGGACGAAATAACATAAATGATGAGGGCCACGAGGGTGGCCATGATAATGGGCATCAGCAAGCCCCACCTGTTTAGGAGCCCTAGGCACTAGAGCCAGCTGCCCACGCCGAGTTTCAGGCGACTATTCAGATGTTGGCACAGGCCTTGACCACTCAGGTCAACTAGCAGGCCGTTATATATATCCCACAGAATGGTAACGCAGCGGAGGCCCGGATTAGATACTTCATGAGGATGAACCTTCCTGAGTTCACGGGATCAAGGGAGGATAAGGATCCACACGAGTTCAGTGAAGGAATCTTGAAGGACACTAAGGTCATGGGAGTGACAAATGAGGAGTGTGTTGACTTTGCCTCTTATCAGCTAAAGGAGGTCGCTTATATTTGGTATAAGCAATGGAAGGACGGGGCAGCGGGAGCAGGTCCTATTCGCTGGGATGAATTCCACATGGCCTTCCTCGACAGGTTCTTCCCTCGAGAGATAAGAGAATTGAAAGCAGCTGAGTTTGTTAACCTCAAACAGGGAAAGATGACGGTGCTAGAGTATTCACTTGAGTTCACCCACCTGTCAAAGTATGCCCTGGAGATAGTGATGGACCAGAGTGCGCGGGATAGCATATTCGTGCAGGGAGTAGCCGAGTATCTGGACAAGGACTGCAAAACAACCATGCTTTAACAGGATATGGACTACCCACGGATAGTCCTCTATGCCCAACAAATGGAGGCAGAGAGAGGTCAAGAGGGCCAGAACTAATAGTCAGAGGTTCTCCCAGCCGAGGCCAGGGGGTGGGCCTCACCATCAGTCCCAGCACAGGGCCATTACATCAACACCATCTTCAGCCAGTACCCCGTTCAGGCCTCGAGATGATCAAAGGGGCAGGGCCCAGGTTCAAGGGGTCAGAATAGCATGCGTACAGAGCGCACTTTTCCATCTTGTACTAATTGTGGCAAGAATCACTCGGGGAAATACTTGGTGGGCTCATATGCTTATTTCAGTTGTGGAAAACCCAAACACATGCTCAGGGATTGCACCGCAGCTTGGTCGGGAGGTGGTGGATCCCGCACTTCAGCAGCTAGTTTAGCAGTTCCAGTGGCTTGTCCTACTCAGCAGGGTACTTTGGCTAGTCTAGCTAGCGGTCAACGCCAAAATCGATTTTATGCACTTGGCTCTCGACAGAAGCAGGAGATTTTTCCCGATGTGGTTACGGGTATGTTGTGAGTCTTTTATATTAATGCTTATGCTTTGTTAGATCTAGGAGCTACACTTTATTTTGTGAAACCTTACATTGCTGATCACTTTGAGGTCAGTCCTAAAACTTTTTCAGAACAATTTTCTGTGTCTACTTCGATTGGGGATTCAATAGTAGCAAGGCGGGTATATAGAGGTTGTCCCATTACTGTATTGCATAAGGTTACCTCCGAAGACCTAGTAGAATTGGCTATGACTGATTTTGACATAATTTTGGGCATGGATTGGTTGTTTGCATGCTATGCTTCTATTAACTTTAGAACCCGAGTGGTGGAGTATCTGGTTTCCAGGTGAACCAGTTTTAGAAAGGAGGGGTAGTTCAGCGGTACCTGTAGGCCACTTTATCTTCTATCTCAAGACCCAGAAAATGATTGCCAAGGGTTTTATTTACCATTTGGATAGGGTTTAGGATACCACGTCCAAGACCCCGACCATTAAGTTAGTCCTCGTGGTATGTGAGTATCCCGAGGTATTCCCAAATGACCTACCAGGTTCTCCTCCCCAGAGGGAGATTGATTTCGAGATTGATCTTTTACCTGACACAAATCCCATATCGATTCCTCCTTACTGACTTGCCCCAGCCGAGCTAAAAGAGTTAAAGGAGCAGTTGAAGGAATTGTTGGATAAGGGCTTCATTAGACCGAGTAATTCTCCATGGGGTGCCCCAGTGTTGTTCGTCCGGAAGAAAGATGGTTCTCTTCGGATATGTATTGACTATAGGCAGTTTAACAAGGTTACTATCAAGAATAGATACCCTTTACCCAAGATTGATGACCTATTCGATCAGCTACAGGGTGCCAAATATTTCTCCAAGATAAATCTCAGGTCCGGGTATCACCAGCTCAGGGTTCGGGAGAGTGACATCCCGAAGACTGCTTTCAAGACTCAGTATTGCCATTATGAATTCATTTATATTTTTGACTAACCAATGCCCCTATAGCTTTTATGGATCTAATGAACAGGGTATTTGAGGCATATCTGGACATGTTCGTGATCGTGTTCATTGACAACATATTAATATACTCCAGGAGCAAGGAGGAGCATGCCGCACACTTGAGGGTGGCACTCCAGACCCTCAAGCATAACCAGCTATACGCCAAGTTCATCAAATGTGAGTTCTGGCTGAATTTAGTTGCATTCTTGGGACATGTAGTGTCAAGCGAAGGTATAAGGGTGGACTCCCAGAAAATAGAGGCAGTGAAGAACTGGCCCAGACCGGTAAACCCCTCGGGAATTAGGAGCTTTTTGGGCTAAGCGGGTTACTATCGGAGGTTCGTAGAAGGTTTCTCATCCATTGCAGCCCCATTGACTAGATTGACTCAGAAAAAAATGAAGTTCCAATGGTCGAAGGCTTGTGAAAAGAGCTTCCAAGAATTGAAGGCCCGACTCACTTCAGCACCGATGTTGACTTTACCGGAGGGCATCGATGTCTTTGTTGTATACTTTAATGCTTCGAGAGTCGGACTAGGATGTGTATTGATGTAGCATGGGAAAGTCATAGGGTATGCTTCCAGATAGCTAAAAATTCACGAGTAGAATTACCCGACCCATGATCTTGAGTTGGCCGCGGTGGTATTTTCTTTGAAGATATGGCGAAACTACTTGTATGGGGCTCATGTAGATGTATTCACGGACCACAAGATCTTACAATATGTGTTCACGTAGAAGGAACTAAATCTTCAGCAACGGAGGTAGTTGGAGCTGCTTAAGGACTATGGCATGAGTGTCCTTTACCACCCGGGTAAGGCCAACGTGGTAGTGGATGCCCTTAGTAGACTCTCTATGGAGAGTGTTTCACATGTGAGCAAAGACAAGAAGGAGATGGTGAAGGAGGTACATCGACTTGCACAGTTGGGAGTTAAATTAGTTGGTTCGACCGATGGTGGGGTAGTAGTTCAGAACGGGTCAGAGTCGTCCTTGGTAATGGAGGTGAAGGCTAAACAAGATGAAGATCAAATATTGGTAAAGTCAAAAGGTAGAAGTCTTCTCCAAAGGGGGAGATGGTGTGCTTCGATACCAGGGTCACTTATGTTTTCCGAACGTGGGGGATTTGAGGAGTGGGATGTTGCAGGAGGCTCACGTATCCAGATATTCTATCCATCCAGGTACCACCAAAATGTATCATGCTTTGTGGGAAATCTACTGGTGGAATGGCATGAAGAGGGATATTGCAGAATTCGTAGCCAAGTTCCCGAATTGCCAGCAACTGAAAGTTGAGCATCAAAGACCGGGAGGTGTACTTCAAGATATCAGCATTCCTACTTGGAACTGGGAAGAAATCAACATGGACTTCATAACAAGATTTCCCCACACTTGTAGACAGTATGACCCCATTTGGGTTGTGGTGGACAGGTTGACCAAGGCTGCCCATTTTCTACCTGTCAAAACCACTGATTCAGCGGAACATTATGCCAAGTTATACATCCAAGAGCTGGTTAGGTTGCATTGAGTTCCCTTGTCCATCATATTGGATAGAGGTACTCAATTCATCTCTCAATTTTGGAGATCTTTTCAAAAGGGACTTGGTACACAGGTCAATCTTAGCATGACATTTCATCTGCAAACAAATGGTCAGGCGGAGCGGACTACCCAGACTCTTGAGGACATGTTGAGAGCTTGTGTTTTTGACTTCAAGGGTAGTTAGGACAAGCATTTGGTTCTTATTGGGTTTGCCTAGAACAACAACTATCACTCTAGCATCCAAATGGCACTGTTCGAGGCTTTTTACGGGCGAAGATGTAGATCACCCATTGGTTTGTCTGAGGTCAGTGAGGCTTTATTAGTGGGTCCAGATTTAGTCCACGAGGCTATGGAGAAAGTTCAGTTGATAAGAGAAAGGTTGAAAACGGCTCGAAGTCGCCAAAAGTCTTATGCAGATGTGAGGAGGAGAGAGTTTGAGTTCGAGATCGATGACTGGGTATTTTTGAAGGTATCTCCCATGAAGGGAGTAATGAGATTCGGAAAGAAAGGGAAACTGAGCCCCCACTATATTGGCCCATACTGAATTGTCAGACGAGTGGGTAAAGTAGCCTATGAGTTAGACTTACCTTCAGAGCTAGCTTTAGTTCATCCCGTATTTCATGTATCGCTCTTGAAAAAATGCTTGGGAGATCCAGCCTTAGTGGTTCCGGTGGGAAGTGTTAGTGTGAAGGATAGCCTTAGTTATGAGGAAATTCCTGTTGCAATCTTGGATCATCAGGTTTGGAGGCTGAGGAACAAGGAAGTAGCTTCAGTAAAGGTGTTATGGAGAAATCAGTATGTCGAGGGAGCTATGTGGGAAGCCGAAGCGGATATGATAGCTAAATACCCCCATTTGTTCCTACCGCCTCAGTTTCAGTTTGAGGTATAAGTTTTTTCTTTAAACCTTTTATTCATTTTTTCATGTTCCATTCATGTGTGCAAGTTTGTTTTATGATATGATATATGTATGTGATGTCTGAATTTAGTCCAGCTATGTAGTTCTTTTTGGGGTCCATCAGTTTTCAACTTAAATGATCAGTATTTGCAAAGGTGATTGTTTATTCCAGAGTTTCTGCATGTTTCTAATATTCGAGGATGAATGTTCCCAAGGGGAGATATTGTTATACCCCAGGGACCCAAGGACCAGAACCGGGAGTCAAATGGGGAAAAATCTTGAAAATGTTGCAACAGTGCAGGACGAGTCATCAGGTGGCTCATGGGAAGGTTGGACTGAGCTGAGGCGTTGAGGTCCCCACGGGCATGGGAATGACTTGTGGTCAGCCACCACGAGTCGTCAGGTCCACACATGGGGTGAGGTTGAGGATTTAAGCAAGTATAAGGCAGTGTACTTGAAGGAAGGTGACCACGACTCGTGGTCACTTGTGATGAGTCGTTGAGTCACCCGTTACGAACCCAGTCGACCTGATGTCCAGTGCACTTGGCGGGTGACCCGACGAGTCGCTGCCCTGGCTTGAGGAGTCGTTAGGTCATCCATTAGGGTCACCTGGCAGTTATTTCCTGTGAATTAGTAAGGGCCTTCTCATAATTTCCTATGCTCCTAAGACCTAAACTACGTCATTTTGAGGTCGGGACAGGGTCTATTAAGGAGGAAAAACTCATGCTAAGTCTCATTTGGTATTTGCAAGAATATAACTCTAGGAGGAGGTTCAAGTGTTCTTCTTCAATTCTTCAAGTTTCCACCTAGGGTTCTTCAAGGGAGATAAGAATCATGAAATTTCAGGTATGTTGGGTTTGAATGGGTAGTTTAGTCCCTACCCATTCCCAATTTCTCCCTAATTCTATGTTTAAGTTACCAACTCTTGATGGGTCATAACCAAAGTGCATGTTTCCTCAAAAATCGGCATGAGCATGTTGTAGTATGTCTAAAATCATGGGTTTGAATTATTGGGCTATTTTCACTTATTTTATTCAATATTTGATGATTTAATCCCTAAAAGCACATGTGCCCAAATCATGGGG
>JACEIK010001604.1:238647-261719 GCA_018107945.1 Datura stramonium | reverse complement strand
TCCACACTTAACATAGTTCATCCTTACAGTGAGTACTACCACTCGTACAATAGAGGTATAAGTCGTAGTTACCAACCTTAACATGAACTCCTGCTTCTACTTTTCACCATGACCAGTATTACGGCCCGTACAATACTCTTATGAGTCGTACTAAGGCTCGTATATAGGTCTGGCCTGCGATTTTTCTCTCACCATATTTTGTTTCACCTTCACACTAAACATACAAAAGTTATGTTACTTGGGTTGCCTCCCAAGAAGTGCCTAATTTTATATCATAGCACGAAGACAGGTGGTTTGGTTACTCAGACTTTCAAAACCATCTCATGGGTTGCCTCCCAAGAAGCGGCCGATTTAGCATTGCGGCACGATGCAAGTCTCTTGGCTACTCAAAATTCATCAAGAAAATCATAATCACCCTCTTTGCTGAGACAATGCTAAACTCATTAGGCTGCTTCATTGAGCGACAACCATTAAAAGTGACCTCCTAACAATGCTAAACTCATTAGGCTGCTTCATTGAGCGACATACATTAAAAGTTAACTCCTCTTTATTCAGCCTGAATTTTAGTTGGCCAGCCTCAACATCCACTAAATATCTCCTAGTGGTAAGTAATGGTTGCCTCAAAATGATAGGGACCTCAAAATCAACCTTGCAATCTAGGATCACGAAGTCCGCTCGGAAGATAAAACTATCCACTTCAACTAGAACATCAAATAGGATCCCCGTTGGCTTTTTGACTATGCAGTCTGCCATCAATAGTTGTATTGAAGTTGGTGTGGGGGCTCCCAAGCCCAGCTATTTGAACACAGCCAAAGGCATCAAGTTGATGCTAGCTCCCAAGTCACGCAATGCCTTCACAAACTCAAAATCACCAATCATGCATGGAATGGTGAAGGCACCTAGATCCTCCTTCTTGTGAGCAAGGACCCATCAGGCTATGGCACTGCAATGATGCAAGTTACCGACTGGCTCATAGCTTATGGACCCCTTCTTGGTCACAAGATCCTTCACCAACTTGGCATATCCGAGCATCTACTCCAATGCCTCGACCAATGATATGTTCATAGATAACTGTTTAAGCATAGAGAGAAATTTCTGGAACTTACCATCTCCGCCCTTTTCTTCATCCTTTGAGGGAACAACGATTGTGGTCGAGGGATAGCCTTATAAATTTATGTGGCCTCTTGCTTCTTACCTTTATCAACTTCAGATTCCTTCGCACCACCTTGAGCCTCATTTAACTCAGCATTACCTGTAAGCTCATGCTCAGCAACCTCATCTTCATCAATCTCAATCTCATTGTGACTTTCCATCTTAACTACAACTGGCAGAGGGGGATCAACTGTGGTAACTCCACTCCTAGTCATCACATACATAGAGTGATTATCATTCTTTGGATTATGCACTTTGTTGCTAGGAAGTGTTCCCTTCTACCTTTGTTTTAGGAAGCCGACATTGGACCAAGCTACTGGTCGATCTGTTTGATTGTTGTGGCATGAGATTCAACTTTCAATCTCATACCAGATATATCTCACCGAATGTCCCTTAGCTAATCATCAGTGGATTTTACCTTCTTAAGCATCTCAGCCATCATGTTCTCTAATTTTGAGGTTCCAGTCTCATCCTCACGTGCATTAGGAGGAACATACAAACCTGTGCGGTCATTGCGATATCCATCACTTCTTCTCCATTCTCCCTCTTGCTCACGACATAAGCTCCTATCTTTATACACATTCCTATTATAGTTGTCCCAATATTGGTTCTGACCCTATTTTTTGGAATCTTGGCGCGAAGTGTCCTGCCCAGACCCTTAGGCATTGGCTCGAAAACCTGCCACCTGATTGTCCAAGAAGTTTGCCTCCTCGGAATTTGAATGCTCTTGCCCCAGTTCCTGAACCTAAGCTCCCACTGTGTTTACCTTTCTTGCACCAAAGTCCATGATATGCTTCGTGAATAGGTCTAATGATGTCCTCATATGATCCAGCTCCTTTCTGCGTTGATCCACAGACATACCAACAGCATATGTACCTGCAGCTTCTTCCACTTCCCTGGTGTAACAGACCCTATTTTGTCACAATCCAAATGGAGACCTGGATCGCAACACAGGACAAGGATCCCCGAGAGACTCCAAGTCAACCCATGGAATAAGCATACATCTAACTCGATCAATAAAATTAAAGAATCAACATGATAAACTTAGCGGAAGTCTAAATTAAGCATAATAACATAATACACCCTCTGAAGCTAAATATATCCTTCGTCTAGAAAGCCTCTAACATAACTAGTTGAGGGGACAAGACCCCCAACTAACTCAACAAAGATGAAACTGAAAATATATAGCGATAGTCTGAATAAGTCTAGTCCTCGGGAGATGAGGACTCACCAACAATGCAAGATGCTGTCTCAGAAGACTGGCTATGGACGGGGTTGAGCCTGAGAGTCGGGTCCTGTATCATGAAATAATATAGCATAGAGTATGCGGTCAGTACATGCAATGTACCGAATATGCAAGGTAAGTAAAAACAAACATTTAAAAGTACATAAAAGCTCATAAGAGATCATAAGAGTGGGACGACATGCTCATACCATCAATTTCACACGATAACATAAGGTTCAAGGTTTTAAAATCATTTGTAATCCATTCAATACCATAGACATAAGAGAAAACTTTATAAATCATCACTTGAGCCAAATAAACATAAACATAATAGTGCATAAAAAACGTGGAACAATGGGAGATTCTTATAACTGAAATACCCCATATGAGCACACATGGAGCCCGACCTGTAAATCCCTAGTCGGGAGGGTGTTCGCACCTTGCCAAGTGTAGAAACATGAAGGGTGTGATATCACACATGAAAGGGCCCACTTGGGAAAAGGGGACAGTCACGAGGGAGGTCCCATCATGTCCTACGGAGGCACGTAGTTCTGAGATTCGGGGAAAAACCTAGGCCACAAACTTACTCGGTGTTAAATACTACTCCCAAAACATATATAGTGCTCATAGTATAATATGCATGAGATTCATGGGCTAGTTAAATCATGATAATCATAAGCATGCTTGTAATATGTGAACTAGCCATGAGAATAAGGCCCGCGAGCCAGCCAAAAACATAATTAGTAAATCATGACGTTCATGTATGCTTGTAAATCATGTATAGACTTTTTAAATCATAAATTCATAATGGGAATTTGAGGAAATACATATTATGACTCATAAATCATGATGGGTTTATGAATATCAACAATTGAGGTAAAGATCATAACTCAATCCTTCATAGAATATGCATAATTAGACATAATTTATTAGAAAATGAAATTAATAAATTTATAATCGAATTTGTTGTAAAATCTGATCATGATTCATAACATATGGTGTAAAACATGAGAAGTAACAACCCATAGATAGATTATTAGAATTTCACAAGATTTAAGATAAAATCCCATAAGATTTTTAAACAAGACTTCATGAATTAGGAGAGATTAGGCATGGGTGTGAACGAAAACACCCATTCATAACCTTACATACCTCTAAATGGCTGATTCTTATGCTCCCTTGAATGCCCAAGAACAAATTTGATGAAAACCTTGAAGGATTGCCTTGATCACCTCTCTAGACTATCACTCTTGCATGCATGAAAATGAAAATGGCCTAAATGAACTTAACCCTCTTTAAAAGTAATTATTCATAGCCCAAAATGACGTAGTTTAGGACCTTAGAGTGTAGGAATGATGAAAATGCCCTTAATGAAATCCTTGGAAATTCTGCACTGGCTGAACCAATGGACGGTCCCACGAGTAGTTACATGATACCACGACTCGTGGTATCGAGCCGTTGGATTCAATGCCCCATTTCACTATTTCAGAATCACCTCCCACGACTCGACAGGATGAGTAGTTGTTCCAAGTGACGACCCACTAAGTAATCCGTTGTTTCCCCTATCATGATCTGCACCAATCTTCTCCACGAGCCTTACCACGACTCGTTACTTCCTCCAACGAGTCGTGGTTGCCTCCTATTACATTGACTTGAGAATGTTGATATTCCTTTCCGCGACTGGTGACCACGACCCGTTACTCCTCATGTCGGGTCGTGGGATGGCCCGTTACTTCCCCTAGGCTGAGGACAAGTTCCCACCACGACTCCACACAATGACTCATTGTAAAAAATAATGGGTGGTTACTTCACTCATTAGTACCAACTGCGACCCAGCCAATCCTCATCACGGGTGCTTCCAACGGGTCATTGGTTGGACCAACGATCCGTTAGGTCGTCTGTTCTGTTGGATTTTTCCCAAATTTTTCAAACTTCCATTTTTATACCCCGGGTCCAATATTAGGCACTTCCATGGTATTATAATATCTCCCCCTTGGGAACATTCATCCTCGAATGTGGGAAGACATACAGAGAACAGAGAAATGCAATCACTGTACTCAAATACTATTCATTTAACTTGAAAACTAACAGAATGACTAACTCTGATTCAAACTACATAACTGAACTGAATTCATGAATTATACATACATCCATATACATAAAAGAAACTTGAACACATGACTAAACATGAAAATTAAATAGAGTTGTAGTTCAAAAACTGATACCTCAAGATGGAACTGATCCGGTAAAGAATAAATGTGGGTATCTAGTCATCAGATCCGCTTTGGCTTCCCACATAGCTCCCTCATCATGTTGATTCCTCCATAACACTTTAACTGAATCTACCTCCTTGTTCCTTAGCCTTCGAACCTGACGATCCAGTACTTCTACCAGAACCTCCTCATAACAAATGCTGTCTTTCACATCAACATTGTCCACTGGGACAACTAGAGCTGGATCACCCAAACACTTCTTTAAGAGTGACACGTGGAAAACAGGATGCACGGAAGCTAATTCTGAGGGCAACTCCAATTCATATGCCACCTTGCCAACCCGTTTCACAATCCTGTAGGGGCCAACATAACGAGGGTTGATTTTTCCTTTCTTTCCAAACTGCATCACTCCCTTCATGGGAGATACCTTCATAAACACCCAATCATCCACCTCGAATTCCAATTCTCTCCTTCTCACATCGGCATAGGACTTTTGGCGACTTTAATATGTTTTCAACCTATCCCATATAAGTTGAACCTTCTCTGTAGCCTCATGGACCGAATCTGATCCTATCATTGCAGCTTCACCAACTTCGAACCAACCAATGGGTGATCTATATCTCCGCCCATAGAGAGCCTCAAATGGGGCCTCTAAATACTGGAATGGTAGCTATTATTGTATGCAAACTCGATAAGAGGCAAATGATCATCCCAACTACCTTTGAATTCCATCATGTATTCTCTCAACATGTCTTCGATATTCTAAATTGTCCGCGATGCTTGGCCATTCATTTGCGGGTGAAATGCTGTTTTGAGATTAACTTGAGTACTAAGTCATTTTTGAAACATCTTCCAAAACAGAGAGGTAAATTAGGTACATCTGTCTGAAATAATGGATAAGGGTACTCCATGCAATCGAACTAGTTCCTGGATGTATAGTTTGCCATAATCCTCCGCCAAATCCATGGTTTTGACCGGTAGAAAATGAGCGGCCTTGGTCAACCTGTCTACCATAACCCAAATGGAGTCATATTGTCGACGAGTACGAGGTAAACCTGTGATGAAATCCATATTAATTTATTCCCACTTCCAAGTAGGAATACTAATATCCTGAAGTACACCTCCTGGTCTTTAGTGCTCGACCTTTACTTGCTAACAGTTTGGGCACTTAGCTATGTATTCTACGGTGTCCTTCTTCATGCCATTCCACCAATAGACTTTCCGTAAGTCACGGTACATCTTGGTGGCACCTGGATGGATGGAATATCTAGATCCATGAGCCTCGTGCAACAATCGGCTCCTCAAATCATCAACATTCGAAACGCATAAGAGACCCTGGTACCAAAGCACATCATCTTCCCCTTTGGAGAAGACCTCTACCTTCTGATTTTGAATGTCTTCCTTTAACTTTACCAGAATTGGGTCCTCATCCTATCTATATTTCACATCAGTAACTAAGGACGATTCTGATATGTTTTGAACAATAACACCGCCATCGATCGAGTCAACGAACCTAACTCCCAACCTAGCGAGTCGATTCACATCCTTCGCCATCTCCTTATTCCCTTCATCCACGTGAGACACACTCTCCATAGAGAGTCTACTAAGTGCGTCTGCTACTACATTAGCCTTGCCCCGATGGTATAGCACACTCATATCATTATCCTTCAGTAACTCCAACCACCTCCTTTGACGAAGATTAAGANTGAGGAACACGAATTCATTGAAGAGATTCTAAAGATCACCTAGTTCATGGGACGAAGATTAAGATCCTTCTGAGTAAACACATATTGTAATCTCTTATGGTCTGTAAACACATCCACATGGACCCCGTACAAATAATTTCTCCATATCTTCAAGGCGAATATCATCGCGGCCAATTCAAGATCATGGGTCGGGTAATTCTTCTCATGAACTTTAGCTGTCTGGAGGCGTATGCTATAACTTTCCCGTGCTACACCAATGCACACCCAAGTATGATCCTTGAAGCATTACAACACATTACGAACCCATCGGTACCCTCAGGTAGGGTCAATACTAATGCTGAGGTAAGTCGAGTCTTCAACTCTTGGAAGCTCTTCTCACAAGCCTCCGATCATTGGAATTTCACCATCTTCTAGGTCAACTTGGTCAAAGGTGCTGCAATAGATGAGAAACCCTCAACAAATATTCGATAATAGCTAGCTAAACCCAAGAAGCTCTGAATATCTGAAGGATTCACCGATCTAGGCCAATTCTTTACCGCTTATCTTTTCTGAGAATCCACATTTATGCCCTCACTTGATACCACATGGCCCAAAAATGCTACGGAGTTCAACCAAAACTTGCACTTTCTAAATTTGGCATATAATTGGTGATCCTTAAGAGTCTGTAGCACCACTCTAAAATGAGCGGCATGCTCCTCCTCGCTCTGAGAGTATATCAAGATGTCATCAATAAACATAATCACGAACATGTCCAGTTATGGCTCGAACACCCTATTCATCAAGTCTATAAAAGTTGAAGGAGCATTCGTAGTCCAAAAGACATAACTACAAACTCATAATGACCATACCGTGTCCTGAAGGCTATCTTTGGGATGTCACTCTCCCGGACTCTGAGCTGATGGTACCCAGATCTGAGATCTATCTTTGAGAAACACTTGGCACCCTGAAGCTGGTGAAATAAGTAACCAATCCTGGGTAGAGGATACCTGTTCTTGATGGTGACTTTGTTCAATTGCCGATAATCAATGCACTTCCAAAGGGAACCATGCTTCTTTCGAACAAATAAGACTGGTGCACCCCATGGAGACTTGCTTGGTCTGATGAAACCCTTGTCTAACAGATCCTTCCACTAATCCTTCAACTCTTTTAGCTTGGATGGAGCCATTTTGTAGTGAGGAATAGATATAGGTTGTGTGTCGAGAAGAAGGTCAATACCAAAATCAATTTCCTTCTTGGGAGGAACACCTGGTAAATCATCAGGGAATACTTTTGGGTACTCGCACACAATTAGAACTGACTGGACAGTCAAGTTCTCATACTCAACATCCTTAACCTTAAATAGATGGTACACACAACCCTTAAAATCATCTTTCTATCCTTAAGGTAGGAAATGAAATGACCTACGGGCACAACTGAACTACCCTTCCACTCTAAGATTGGTTCACCTGGAAATCTTAGCTCTACTGCCTGGGTCATACAATTAATAGAAGCATAACACGCATATAACCAATCCATAGTGAGAATAATGTCAAATTCAGTCATTGATAACTCTACAAGGTCTGCGGAGGTGACTTTATGCAATATTGTGATCGGAAAACTCCTATACACTCGCTTAGCTACAAATGAATCACCAATGGGAGTAGAGACTGAGAATGGTTCCTAAAAAATTTCAGGAATGACTCCAAAGCTACTAGAAATATAAGGTGTCATAAAATACAAGGTAGCCCCTGGATCTAAAAAAGCATAAGCATCAAGGTGAAATACTCGTAACATACCAGTAACCACATCTGGTGAAATCTCCTACTCCTGATAGGTCGCAAGGGCATAGATATTGTTCTTGAGTTGACCGCCAACTGAATTAGTCGAGGTGCCCTACTGGGAGGGACGTGCTACTGGAGCGGATGGACTAGATGTTGGCATACGGCTCTGCCACCCCCTGATCTAGTCGAAGGATAATCCTGATTTTGTGTCCGAGTTTTCCACACCTGAAACAAGAGTCTGAGTCAACTAGGCATCTCTCTAGGTGATTCTTACCACACCTTGAGTAAACTAGGAAAGTGCACTCTATGTGCATGATACCCTGGCCCCTTGAATCTGAAGCCCTACTTCTCCAATCACCTCATGACATAGATGGTGTACTAGTTGATGATGGTGTTGGATCAAAAGACCTATGATGAGACTACTAGCACTGTCCACCCCCCGATCTAGGCTGAGAAATCCATAATTGTCTATCCTGGCCCTCTTGGCCTCTCTCTGCCTCCGATACACTAACTCCATATATTGGGCATGTAACACTATGCGGGGAAAATCTATGTCTCGATGCAGCATGGAAATCCTACAATCCTTGTCTAGGTTGTCCGCCACTCTATGCACAAATCAACTCACCCAAGCCCTCTAGTGTACCACTAACTCTGGTGCATACTTGGATAAGCGGGTGAACTCCAGAGCGTACTCCTGAACTGATATGTAACCCTACTTCAGATTTACAAACTTGGCCACCTTCAGTTCCCTCATCTCACAAGGGAAGAACCTATCCAAAAAGGTTGCATGAAACTCTTCCAAACCTATAGGGCCAGCTCCCACTACCCTACTATCTCTCCATTGTTTAAACCAAATACGCGCCAACCCTTTCAGTTGATAAGAGGCCAAATCAACACACTCCCAATTTTTCACTCCCATGACTTGGGTGATCTTCAGAATCTCATAAATGAATTCATATGGGTCCTCATCTACTTTTGACCCAAGGAGCTCTAGCGAGTTCATTCTCAAGAAATCCCTGACTCGGGCCGCCGCTGCATTGCCATTTTGTGAAACATGCGCAACCGCCTGTTGAATGACCTGAGCGCTCAAGGCATGAGATCTGAATAGCAGCCCAAAACTCAGCATGGGCGACAGGCTCCGATGCCTGGTGCTCCTGAACTGGTGGGGCTTGCTGGTGCAAGTTACCGTTGCCATCCTTATGACCATGTAATACCTTGGAAGTGCCTAGAATTATACCCAGGAGTTAAAAGTTGAAAATTGCTGAAACTGGGAAAATATTGCAGAACGGGTGACCCTACGGATTGTTGGTCCAACCAACGACCCGTTGGGATGAGTCACGGAAAGCATCTGGTCTGGGGATAGTGCAAGCAATGATCGATGTGATGACTCGTTGTGGGAAAAAACAAGTCATCGTTTGTGGTCATGGTGGGAGATGGACCATAGCATCTGGGGAGTAACGGGTCATCGGACGACCCGTCATGAGTTACCACGGACCACCATCAGTAGTCTTCATTTGAGGGGTGAATTTTCCAGTGGGTTCGACGGAAAGAAACCACGACTCTTTTATTCATGTAACGAGTCGTGGTGAGGCACATTATAGGATGAGGTGTGAAAGTTGCAAGAGGAAACAATGATCAACAGAATGACCTATTGTATGTTATAACGACCTGTCCTTTCTAGTGGTGGGTTGAGCTGAGACCTAAGCCTAGACAGTGTACAGGACGAATCGTCACCACAGGTCGTGGTATCCTCCAACGACCCACTAGAGTACCTGTTGGTTCATCCAGTGAAGAATTTTTCTATGTAATCAGTAAGGGTATTTTTGTCATTTCCACATCCTAAGGCCCTATACTACGTTGTTTAAGGCTTATTTTAGTGGGTTTTAGGAGGGGAAAACCTATTCTAAGTTATTTCCTTTCATGCATTCAAACTTGAGAGGTTGAGAAGGTTATTTAGAGCTAGTTCCAAGGTTTCCATCCAAATTTCATCTTGGGCAATAAGAGAAGTGGTGGAATCAATCCCTTCCACGTATGTAGGGTTATGAGTGGGTATCTTCTTCCACACCCATGCCTAATTTATATCTAAATATGAGAATTTCCTATGATCGAGTATGGGGTTTCTACCCAAATGCATGAATGTTCAATTTCTTTACATGGGTATGATTTCATTATGATTTTATTATCGAATTGTGAAGCATGGGCTAATTTTATATGATTTTAACTAAGATTATATTTTTATCCTTGTGGAAACCCATTGATGATATTATCGTGAAAAGTGAGATTTGTGAAGTAAATGTGATAATGATGAGATATTATGATGAAAAGCATGATTTGAAGCTACCCATATCTATATTTTATGTTTTCAATGAGAATTGAGTATTTCTATGTATGATAAAGCTTTGGGAAATGCCCATATGTTAAGTTTAAATGATGATTTTCCCGAACTAAGCTTACCACATTGTCTTGGAGCAAAGACTCCCAAATTTTATATTCTAGCTTGTGGTATGTTCTGAGTTAAGTCTTCCTATGCATAGCTTACGACATAGTTTCGAGCAAAGGCTCCCAAGTATGTTATCAACTTGTGGTATGTTTTGTACTAAAGCTTCTCATATGCATGATTTCATATTTGAGATGTATTTGATTATTGAGCTTTATCAATAGATGATGTTGAGCTTCATGATATACGATGTAGAGGATTTTCATGTTTTTGGGAGAAGAGTCTAGCACTGATTGGGCTAAGGGTCGATCACCTTATACCCCAAAACTACGCGCCAATGTAGGTTGATACTATTATATTATTGGGACCTCCCTTGTGGGATATCCCCAACCCTAATGTATCATGAGCTTGATATCGATATCGTGGTAGTGTCCTTATCCTTGGAAAGGCTTTGGACGAATCTGCCCACTTGAGTGTAATAGTCAGGACCACGTAAGCTCTATCGTGGTATGTCAGTTAAGTGATGAGTCTCCCATTGTTCTATATGATTTAGACATGCATATTCATTACTCATGGCCATTATAATGCACATGCATGTTCGAAAAGAAAGGTTTGACTCAATGTTCAACTTTTCGATAAATGTCATATTTCCGCTTTTATTCATTCGAGTTAGTTTAATTTTATAAAGCTATGTATTGTATGTTATGAAAAGATCATGATTTCAGAAAGAATGCATGCAAGCCCTACTCTCAGTTCACTTATGTTATGTTTACTTAATGCATTGTCTTTAAATGATTTTACTTACTTAGCGATTTTACTCACCTTGCATACTCGGTACATTCCACATACTGACTGCATACCTTCTATGTTGTAGAATTTCATGATACAGGACCCAGCTCTCAAGTTCACCCCCGCTCCTAGACAGCTTATCGTAGTAAGCGTCTGCATATTGGTTAATCCTCATCTTTCGAGGACCATACTATCGGTCTATTATTTAAGTATTTCATTTTTTAGCTTATTGAGTTAGTTGGGGTCTTGTCCCATCAAGTCGTCATGTTTAGAGGCTATTCAGACATATGTATGTATATTGCTTCGGATCTTATATTGGGATGTTATATTTTAGTTAGACTCTCTCTATGATTGTATTATAATTATTTAGTTCTTTATTGAGTTAGATATATGCTCATGCCATGGGTCGACTTGGGGTCTCACGGGACTCCTTGTCTCGTGTTATGATTCGAGCCTCCATTCGGGTTGTGAAAAACTTGGTACCAAAGTAATAGGTTTGAAGTGTCCTAGGGCGTCTTAAAGACGCATTAAGAAGAGTCTTTTCCATGGGTGTGAAGCATGCCACACTTATAAAGAAGAGGCTACGAGATGTTTAGGAAATGTTCCCTTCTTTCATGATCTATCGTGCGATGAAAAGTCTTTCTATCCTTCTAATTCATGCTATTCGCGATTGCAGAATCATCGCTCCTCGAAGAATGCTTGGAAGGAGGAATGGAGATGGTGAAGGCCACGAGGATGGAAATGGTTATGGGCATCAGCCAGCCCCACCAGTTCAGGAGTCTCAAGCACTAGAGCCAACTCCCTATGCTGAGTTACGGGCTGCTATTTAGATGCTTGCGCAGGCCTTCACCGCTTAGGTCAATTAGCAGGTCATTGCGCATGTTCCGCAAAATGGCAACGCAGTGGTGGCTCGAGTCAAAGACTTCTTGAGGATGAACCCGCTGGAGTTCCTTGGTTCCAAGGTAGATGAGGACCCATATGAGTTTGTTGATAAGATTGTCAAAATCACCCAAGTCATGGGGGTGAATGGGGTTGAGTGTGCTGAGTTGGCCTCTTATCATCTAAAATAGATCGCGCATATCTGGTTTCATCAATGGAAGGATAGCAGGGTCGTAGGAGCAGGTCTTGTCACTTGGGAAGAGTTCCATGTTGCATTTCTAGATCGGTTCTTCCCTCGAGAGATGAGGGAATTGAAAACAGCTGAGTTCGTGAATTTGAAGTAAGGGACAATGACTGTACAAGAGTATGCTCTTGAGTTCACTCGCCTATCGAAATATTCCTCAGAGTTGGTAACCGATCAGAGGATGCGAGTGAGTAGATTCGTTCATAGGATAGCGGGTTATTTGGACAAAGATTGCAGGACTCCCATGCTTCACCAGGACATGGACTTTCCTCAGATAGTGTTGTACGCCCAGTAGATGGAGGCGGCACAATCAAGAGAGAGGGAGGCCAAGAGGGTCAGGACCGAGGACCACTAATTCTCTCAGTAGAGGTCCGGCAGTGGGCACCAATAGAATACTCACCAGAGATCACCCACCCCGGCATCATCAGCATTGAGTGTTCCATCCCAACCTAGACATTATCAGAGAGGGCGAGCATCAGGCTGGAGGGGTCAGAGCAGCATACCCACAGATTCTAGCATCCCGACGTGTCACAGATGTGGTCGGGGGGAACACAGGCCAGAGTTTGGCAGGTTAAGGTGCTTGTTTCGGGTGTGGTTAGCCCGAAAACATGCTTAGAGATTGTCCAGTTGTAAGGAAGGATCAGGTTGGGGGCCGAGGCCGAGCTTCTAGTGCAGCATCTCCTCCCGCATGCTCAGCACTTCAGGGGGCATCTACTAGCACAGCTGGCGGTCAGCGCTAGAACAAATTTTATGATTTAGCATCCCATCAGGAGCAGGAGATCTTCTCGGATGTGGTTACTAGTATGTTGCGAGTTTTCCATATTGATGTATATGCTTTTCTAGATCCTGGGGCTACCTTGTCTTTTGTGACACCTTATTTTGCCAGTAGCTTTGGAGTCAGTCCCGAAGTTTTGTCAGAACCCTTCTCAGTTTCCACTCCAGTAGGTGACTCATTTATAGCTAGATGAGTGTATAGAGGTTGCCTAGTCTCAGTCCTTTATAAGGTCACCTTAGCAGATTTGATAGAGTTAGCCATGATTGATTTTGATGTTATTCTCGGCATGGATTGGCTATTTGCATGCTATGCTTTAGTTAATTGTAGAACCCAGGCAGTAGACTTCAGATTTCTGGGTGAGCCAGTCTTAGAATGGAAGGGTAGTTCAGTTGTGCCTGTAGGTCGATTCATTTCCTACCTTAAGGCCAGGAAGATGATTTCTAAGGGTTGCATGTACCATCTAGTTAAGGTTAAGGATGTTGAGTTCGTAACCCCAACTATCCAGTCTGTACCATTAGTACGTGAGTATCCAGAGGTCTTTCCTGATGATTTTCCAAGTGTTCCTCCCGAGCGGGAGATTGATTTCAGTATTGATCTTCTTCCCAACAAGCGACCTATATCTATTCCTCCCTATAGAATGGCTCCAACCGAGCTAAAAGAGTTGAAGGATCAGTTGAAGGACTTGTTAGATAAGGGCTTTATTAGGCCGAGTAAGTCTCCATGGGGTGCACGAGTGTTATTTATCCTAAAGAAAGATGGTTCGCTTCAGATGTGCATTGACTATCGACAGTTAAACAAGGTCACAGTTAAGAATACGTATCCTTTACCCAAAATCAATGATTTGTTTGACCAGTTTCAGGGTGCCAAGTGTTTCTCCAAGATTGATCTCAGGTCCGGGTATCACCATCTCAGGATTCGGGGGAGTAACATCCCAAAAATCGCTTTCAGGACTCGGTATGGTCACTACGAATTTGTTGTTATGTCTTTTGGACTAACCAATGCCCCTGAAGCTTCTATTGATCTAATGAATAGGGTGTTCAAGCCGTATCTAGACATGTTCGTGATGTGTTCATTGACGACATCCTTATATACTCTCGGAGCGAGGAGGAGCATGTTGCTCATTTAAGAGTAGTGCTTCAGACTCTCAAGGATCACCAATTGTAGCTGTGGTGTCGAGTGAGGGCATAAAGGTAGATTCGCAGAAAATCAAAGCGATGAAGAATTGGCCCATACCGGTAAATCCTTCGGATATTCAGAGTTTCTTGGGTGTAGCTGGCTACTACAGGAGGTTTGTTGAGTTTTTCTCATCTATTGCAGCACCTTTGACTAAGTTGACTCAGAAGAAGGTAAAATGGTCGGAGGCTTGTGAGAAAAACTTCCAAGAGTTGAAGACTCGACTCACTTCAGCACCAATGTTGACCCTACCCGAGGGTATCAATGGTTTTGTGGTGTATTGTGATGCTTCGAGGATCGGACTCGGGTGTGTATTGATGTAGCGAGGAAAAGTGATAGCATATGCCTCTAAGACAGTTGAAGATCCATGAGAAGAATTACCCAACCCATGATCTTGAGTTGGCCGCGGTGTTGATCGCATTGAATATATGGTGGCATTACTTGTATGGGGTCCATGTGGATGTGTTTATGGACCATAAGAGCTTGCAATATGTGTTCACGAAGAAAGATCTCAATCTTCTTCAAAGGATGTGGTTGGAGCTACTCAAGGACTACGATATAAGTGTCCTTTACCACTAGGGTAACGCTAATATGGTAGCGGACGCACTTAGTAGGCTCTCTATGGAGAGTGTTTCCCACGTGGATGAGGGAAAGGAGTTGGTGAAAGATGTCCATCGACTTGCAAGGTTGGGAGTTATATTGGTCGACTCGACCGATGACAGTGTTGGTGTGCAAAACGGATCAGAATCATCCTTGGTGACTGATGTGAAAGCTAGACAAGATGAGGATGCGATATTAGTAAAGCTTAAATAAGTCGTTCGAAGTCAGAAGGTGGAGGTCTTCTCCCAAGGGGGAGATGGTGTGATGCGGTACCAGGGTCGCCTATGTGTTTTGGATGTTGATGGTTTGAGGAGTCGGATGTTGCATGAGGCTCATAGATCCCGATACTCTATTCATCCAGGGGCCACCAAGATGTATCATGACTTGCGGGAAATATACTGGTGGAATGGCAGGAAGAACGATATTGCATAATTCGTAGCCAAGTGCCCGAACTGTCAGCAAGTGAAGGTCGAGCATCAAAGGGCGGGAGGCGTACTTCGGGATATTAACATTCCTACATGGAAGTGGGAAGAGATTAATATGGATTTCATTACACTCCTACCTCATTCTCGTCAACACTATGATTCTATTGGGTGGTGGTAGACCGGTTGACCAAGGCTGCACACTTTCTACCGGTTAAAATACCAGATTCAGTGGATAATTATGCTGATTTATATATCTGGGAGTTTGTTCAATTACATGGAGTGCCCTTGTCTATTATTTCAGACCGAGGTACTCAATTTACCTCTCAGTTTTGGCGGTCTTTTGAAAACGGACTTGGGACTCAGGTTAAACTCAGCACAACATTTAATCAGCAAACAGATGGTCAAGCGGAGCGGACGATTCAAACTCTCGAAGACATGATGAGAGCCTGCAAGATGATCTTTAAAGGTAGTTGGGATGATCACTTACCTCTGATCGAGTTTGCTTACAATAATAGTTATCACTCTAGTATCCAAAAGGCATCATCGAGGCTCTCTATGGGCGAAGATATAGATCGCCCATCGGATGGTTTGAGGTTGGTAAGGCAGTTATGATAGGGCTAGATTCGGTTCATGAGTCTATGGTGAAGGTTCAGTTGATAAGGGACAGGCTGAAAACCGCTCAGAGTCGTCAAAAGTCATATTCTGATGTGAGGAAGAGAGAGTTGGAGTTCGAGGTGGATGATTGGGTATTTCTTAAGGTATCACCCATAAAGGGAGTCATGCGGTTTGGGAAGAAAGGAAAACTCATTTCCCGCTATGTTTGTCCTTACCGAATTACGAGAAGAGTTGGTAAGGTAGCGTATAAGTTGGACTTGCCCTCAGAGTTATCTTCCATGCATCCCGTATTTCATGTATTGCTTTTGAAGAAATGTTTGGGAGATCCAGCTCTAGTAGTCCCGGTGGACAGCATTGGTGTAAAAGATAGCCTTAACTATGAGGAAGTTTTGGTGAAAATATTGGATCGACAGGTTCTGAGGCTAAGGTACAAGGAAGTAGCTTCAGTTAAAGTATTATGGAGGAATCATCATGTTGAAGGAGCTACGTGAGAGGCTGAAGAGGATATGATGGCTAGATACCCACATTTATTCTCTACCGGATTAGTTCCAGCTTGAGGTATGAGTTTTTGCTCTCAGACTATATTTAGTTTTCATGTTCAGTTCATGTGTTCAAGTTTCTTTTATGTATGTGGATACGTGTGTGAACCATGAAATCAGATCAGCTATATGGTTTGAATCGAAGGTAGTCATTTCATTAGTTTTCGGGTTGAATGATCAGTATTTGAATATGATAATTGCGTGTTTCTATTTTCTTCTTTTTCCCTACATTCGAGGATGAATGTTCCCAAGGGGGAGATATTGTAATACCCTGAAAGTTCCTTGGAGTAGACCCGGGAGTTAAAAGTTGAAAACTACTAAAACAGGGAAAATATTGCAGAATGGGTGACCCTACGGATCATTGATCCAACCAACGACTTGTTGAGATGAGTTGTAGAAAGCATCTGGTCTGGGGACTGTGGAAGCAACAATTGATGTGATGACTCGTTGTGGGAAACAAGGAGTCTTCATTTATGGTCATGGTGGGAGATGGACCATAGCATCTGGGGAGTAACGGGTCATCCCACGACCCATCATGAGTTACCACGGACCATCATCAGTAATCATCATTGAGGGTTAAAGTTTTCGGTGGGTTCGACAGAAGGAAACCACGACTCATATGTTGATGTAACGAGTCGTGGTGAGGCTCGTTATAGGATGAGGTGTCAAAGTTGCAGGAGGAAAAAACAATCGGTCGAAAGACCCGTTGTATGTTATGACGACTCGTCCTTTCTAGTCGTGGGTTGAGCTGAGACCTAAGCCTGGACAGTGCACAGGAAGGATCGTCAACACGGGTCGTGGTATCCTCCAACGACCCGTTGGAGTGCCAGTTGGTTCGTCTAGTGAAGAATTTTTCTGCATAATCAGTAAGGGTATTTTCGTTATTTCCACATCCGAACGCCCTATACTACGTCATTTAAGGCTCATTTTACTGGGTTTTAGGAGGGGAAAAGCTATTCTAAGTTATTTCCTTCCATGCATGCAAACTTGAGAGGTTGAGAAGGTGATCTAGAGCTAGTTCCAAGGTTTCCATCCAGATTTCATCTTGGGCAATCAGAGAAGTGGTAGAATCAATCCCTTCTAGGTATGTAGGATTATGAGTGGTTGTCTTCTTCCACACCCATGCCCAATTTCTATCTAAATATGAGAATTTCCTATGATCAAGTATGGGGTTTCTACCCAAATGCATGAATCTTCAAATTCTTTACATAGATATGATTTCATTATGATTTTATTATTGAATTGTGAAGCACGGGCTGATTTTATAATGATTTCAACTAAAATTATATTTTTAGCCTTATGAATGTGGAAGCCCATTGATGATATGATCATGAAAAGTGGGATTTTTGAAGTAAATGTGATAATGATGAGATATTATGATGAAAATCATGATTTGAAGCTATCCATGTCAATAATTATGTTTTTGATGAGGATTGAGTATTTCTAAGTATGATAAAGCTTTGAGCAATGCCCATATGTTAAGTTTAAATGATGATTTTCCCGAACTAAGCTTACCACATTGTCTTGGATCAAAGACTCCCAAATTTTATATTCTAGCTTGTGGTATGTTTTGAGTTGAGTCTTCCTATGCATAGATTATCACATGGTTTGAGCAAAGGCTCCCAAGTATGTTATCAGCTTGTGGTATTTTTTGAACTAAAGTTTCTCATATGCATGATTTCGTATTTGAGATGTATTTGATTATTGAGATTCATCAATAGACGATGTTTAGCTTTGTGATATATGATGTAGAGAATTGCATGTTTTTGGGAGAAGAGTCTAGCACCGAGCGGGCTAAGGTTCGATCACCCTATGCCCCAGAACTATGTGCCAATGTAGGTTGATACTATTATATTATTGGGACCTCCCTTGTGAGCTATCCCCGGCCCTAATGGCCCATGAGCTTGATATCGTATCATGGTAGCGTCCTTAGCCCTGGCAAGGTTTTGGACGGCTCTGCCCACTTGAGTATAAAGTCAGGACCACGTAAGCTCTATCATGGTATGTTGGTTAAGTGACGAGTCTCCCATTGTTCTATATGATTCAGATATGCATATTCATTACTCATGGTCATTATATGCACATGCATGTTCTAAAAGCAAGGTTTGACTCAATGTTCAACTTTTTGCTAAATGTCATATTTCAGCTTTGAGTTATTTCAGTCAATTTGATGTTATAAAGCTATGTATCGTATGTTATGAAAAAATCATGATTTTAGAAAGAATGCATGCAAGCCCTACTCTCAGTTCACTTATGTTATGTTTACTTAATTTCATTGTCCTTAAAAGATTTTACTTACTTAGTGGTTTTACTCACCTTACATACTCGTATGTTCCACGTACTGGCCGCATAGTTTCTATGTTGTACCGTTTCATTATACAGGACCCAGCTCTCAGGTTCATCCTCGCTCCTAGATAGCTTATTGAAGTTAGAATCTGCTTATTGGTGAGTCCTCATCTTCCGAGGACCATACTATCTATCATTTCTTTAAGTATTTCAGTTTTCAGCTTATTGAGTTAGTTGGGGTCTTGTCCCATCAACTCTCATGTTTAGAGACTATTCAAACATTGTTAAAACCCGGGAACCCAAGGATAAAACCCGGGAGTCAAACGGGGAAAATCTGAAAAAAAATGTTGCAGCAGTGCAGGACGAGTCGTTAGAAGACTCGTGAGGAGACCCCACGAGTCGTCAGCTGGCTCGTGGGAAGGCTTGAACCGGCTGAGGAATTGAGGTCCCCACGAGCGTGGGAACGACTCATGGTCAGCTACCACGAGTCGTCAGGTCTACCGTGGGGTTAGATTGAGGATTAAATAGGAGGTCTGACTAATGTACCTAGCGGATGGGACCCCATGAGTCGTGGTCAGTCCCAACGAGTCGTGACGTGGGTTGTGAGCAAGCCTATTGAAATTTAATTGAGGGTGAAGCAGTGTACGTGACCGCAACACAACGAGTCGTTTCCTGTCCTAACGAGTCGTTAGGGTCACCTAGCAGTTATTTTGTACGAATTAGTAAGGGCCTTCTCATAATTTACTAAACTCCTAAGGCCTAAAATAGGTCGTTTTAAGGTCGGAATAGGGTCTTTTAAGGGGGATTGGTCCATGTTAAGCCTTATTTGTGCATGCAAGAGTTAGAGAGGGGAGTAGAAGGTGATTCAAGGGTTCTTCCTCAAATTCTCCAAATTCCACCTTGGGCTTTCAAGAGAAATTAACAACCAAGTGTTTCCAGGTATGTAGGGTTTAGAATGGGTGAATCCTTTCACACCCATGCCCAAAATTCGATTTAAATCATGAATTCTCCTATTCAAGTTCTATGAGGTTTTATCCAAATGCATGAAAAATGTGATTTCTCTTTATGGGTATGATTTAATTGAATTTTAATCATTGAATTTTGAATGATGGGCAGGTTTTATATTATTTTCTTTAACATCATGTTTCAAGCTTTTCTTTTAAATCTAAAATTCTCATTGATGAAGGTTCATGAAAGTTACGATTTATGATGAATATTCTCTATTTTGAATTTATTGATGATGGAAAAGCATGATTCCAAGTTACCCATGTTTATGAGAATATTTTGAAAGAATTGAGTATGTTAAAGTGTTGGGCAATGCCCACATGTTGAAGAATGATTTATGATTTATGAAACGAATTACATGATTTATCAATTTATGATGTCGGACGATGAAAAGGGCCTTTGATTCTTGGATAAGCATGTTTTAAAGGGGATCAATGATGATAAATGTTATATTTTAGCAAATGAATCTTAATGCATGATGTTATTAATACACGTATGAGCCTATATGCATGTTTTATTGGGAGCCGTGTGTAGCACCAAGCAGCTCAACATTCAAAGGACTGCGCCGGTGTTTCATAACCACGTGCCACCTTGGGTTTCTAATCATATATTGTATTGATAATGATCCCCTCAAATGTCATATCACGCCTAATGCACGACCCTCGGCTGCAAAGCCAGGGTAGCTCTTCCCACTTGAGCGAGATAGTTGGGGCATCATAAAAGGCTCTACCATGATGGTGTCGATTATGAAGAGTCCTCCTATTTTTCCGCATGTCTTATGCATTTTTATTTTTATTTTATTAGGTCAAGTTATGTTTTTATAATGTTTACATATGATTATGATTATGAGCGTTTTATGAATGACTGGAAAGCCTTGAGCCTTATGTTTTCTTACAGAGTTAATAATACAAGCATGATGTCCTCCTCCTATGTTTACTTATGAGTTTATTTTACTTTTAAATGTCCGTTTTACTTACCTTGCATACTCGGTAAATTTCACGTACTGACTGCATACTTTCTATGTTGTATTTTTATGATACAGGGTCTGGATCTCAGGCTCATCCTCATTCTTAGCTCATCTCAGTTCTCGCTCTCAGCTTATTCGTGAGTCCTCATGTTCCGAGGGCCGTTTGACAGACTTTCATGTTATTTATATTTCAGTATTTGTTAGGTTAGTTGGGGATGTTGTCACATCAACCCATCTTATGTAGTAGAGGCTTTCAGAAAGGATGTAGAACTCAGCTTATGTATATGCCTAGTACTTCCGGTTGTTACACTATGTTTACGTTTTCGCTTTATTTATTGCTAAGTATTCCGCTTTATTAAATGAGATTAGATGTATTCATGTGCCAAAGGTCAACTTGGGGTCTCTCAGGGTCCCTTGTCCCATGTCTACGATCTAGGTGTACGTTCGGGTCATGACAAGCTTGGTATCAGAGCAATAGGTTTGAAGTGTCCTAGGGTGTCTGAAAGTCGCATTAAGTAGAGTCTTTTTCATGGGTGTGAAGCGTGCCACACTTATGACAAAGAGGCTACTAGACGTTTAGGAAATGTTCCCTTCTTTCATATTTTATGGCGTGCGATGAAAGTCTCTCTATCATTCTAATTCGTGCGATTCGCGATTGCAGAATTATGGCTCCTAGAAGAATGAACCCTCCTGAGTTCCTGGGATCAAAAGTGGATGAAGATCCACATGATTTCATTGAAGGGATCTTGAATATCACACAGGTTATGGGGGTGACAAATGTGAAGTGTGTGGACTTGGCCTCTTATCAGCTAAAAGAGGTCACTCATATTTGGTACAAGCAATGGAAGGACAGCAGGGCAGCGGGAGTGGGCTCTATCAGCTGGGATGAGTTCCACATGGCCTTGCTCGACAGGTTCTTCCCTCAAGAGATGAGGGAGTTGAAACCAACTAAGTTTGTGAACCTCAAGCAGGGGAAGATGATAGTGCTGGAGTATTCGCTCGAGTTCACTCGTTTGTTAAAGTACGCCCCAAAGTTAGAGATAGATCAGAGGGCGTGGGTGAGCCGATTCGTTCTGGTTATTTAGACAAGAATTGTAGGACTTCCATGCTTCACCGGGATAAGGACTTTCCTCGCATAGTGTTGTATGCCCAGCAGATGGAGGCGGCTCATGCGAGGGAGAGGGAGGCAAAGAAGGCTCAGACGGATAGCTGTGGGTTTTCGCATCAGAGGTCCGGCGGTAGCTACCATCCATAGTTAGAGTAGAGATCACTAGCCCCAGCACCATCATCAGCTAGTGTTCCATCCAGACCCAGGTCTGATCAGAGGAGTAGGGCTTCAGGGTCGAGGGATCATAGGGGCACCTAGTTAGAGTATACCTCTCTAGCCTGCGAGGAGTGCCTGCTTAGTTCAGATGTTTTCTATGGGTGTGGTAGATCTGGGCATATGCGCCAAGCGTGCCCGTATGCTAGATAGAGTGAAGATAGGGGACGTGCACAAACCACCAGGACAGCAGCAGCTCCAGCCCGTTCCGCTGTGTAGGGAGTTTCGACTAGTGGAGGTGGCAGATAGCGCCAAAACTGATTCTATGCCCTTGCCTCGAGCCAAGAGCAGGAGACTTTACCAAATGTGGTCACTGCTATATTGCGTGTCTTTCATATTGAAGTTTATGCCTTTCTAGATCCGGGAGCTACCTTGTCTTTCGTGACTCCTTACATTTCTAGTAGCCTTGGAGTTAGTCCCGAGACCTTATCAGAACCGTTTTCAGTTTTGACCCCTGTTGGTGATTCAGTCATAGCTAGACAAGTATATAGAGGATGCCCGGTCAATGTGTTGCATAAGGTTACCTCCACAGACCTTGTAGAGTTACCCATGACTGACTTTGACGTTATTCTGGGCATGGATTGGTTGTTTGCATGTTATGCTTCGATTAATTGTAGGACCCATACGGTGGAATTTCATTTTTCGGGCGAGTCAGTGTTGGAGTGGAAGGGTAGTTTGGCGGTACCAGCAGTCGATTTATTTCCTATCTTAAGGCTAGGAAGATGATTTCTAAGGGTTGCATGTATCATCTAGTTAGGGTTAAGGATATTGAGTCCAAGACCCTGACTATTCAATCAGTTCCGGTGGTGTGTAAGTATTCAGATGTTTTTCCTGATGATTTGCCAGGTGTTCCTCCTGAGGGGGAAATCGACTTCGGCATTGATCTCTTACCCGATATGCAGCCTATCTCTATTCCTCCCTATAGGATGGCTCCAGCCGAGCTAAAGGAATTGAAGGATCA
>JACEIK010001604.1:199024-211006 GCA_018107945.1 Datura stramonium | reverse complement strand
GATTGTTTGCTTGCTTGGCGCCATCCGGCTTATGGGGGTTGGTATTGGCTCTTGCTTGCTATATATATATGTATTTATTTGCTATATATTAGTTAATAGATAGCAGGTCGCCGCGTCTACAGGTACGCTCCTGCCCTGTCAGTACAGAAAGGTTTGATCCAGCTTCTATCAGTTCTTCAGATTCAGTTATCTCCTGCTATTCAGAATTGCTAGTTATGTTATTTGTATTCAGTTGCTTTGCATACTCAGTACCAGCGGTACTGACTCCCATTGGGGCGCTGCATTACTTGCTTGCAGTTACTCATAGACGAGGAGGCGATCCCTCGTGATTCCAGCCAACTATAGAGTCATCAGCTCCTGTCATCCAGAGCCTGATATTCAGAGGTGTAGTTCATTTCCTTTTGTTGTACAGTACGGGTAGGCCGGGGCCCTGTCCCGACCATTATATCAGTACTCATAGAGGCTTGCAGATTGTATATATTTATCTCCTTGTGGTCAGTTGATCCGGTCGTGTGAGGCCGTGCATTGTGTTTAGTTGTTTAATATTCTTGTTTATGTTGGCCGTGTGGGGCCATAGTTTGATAGAAGTGGGGACCTTGCCGGTCAGGTAGTTACTCAGTATTCTCTATGTTGAGTTTCAGATGACTAGACAGCATGGTGGCCTTGTCGGCCCGCATAGGTTCCTTGTTATGAGCATGTTTTTGGTTAGCTGTTATTGCATATACAGGTAGCTATAGGCCCAGTCGGCCAGAGGCTGTGTTTATAGCCGTTATATAGCCCATTGTTTCCAGAAATTAGAAATAGAGCTAGCCAGGCACTAGATGTTCTTAGGCTCACCAGTTAGCAGTCCAGGTCCTACTAGGGCACCAGGTGCCAGTCATACCCCCCAAGGAGGGGCGTGACAAACTCAGGTGCCAGTCATACCCCCCCCCAAGGCGGGGCGTGACACTTATAATGCACAATTTTCTTGATGATAGATGGAGTGACGTCTTTCTTAAAGGTAGATTGTTAATTTTACTTTCTTTGTTGTTGCTATGTTGAGTGGGTGAGATTTAAGTTTGAGTGTTCTACCATTTTTCAAAGATCGGGAGGAATTTGACCGCCATGAATCCACCAGCGAATCGTCGATCAGGCCCTGCGAAGGATAGTGTCCTAGACCTATGTTAGACCGATGTTCCGCGATTTGAGACTGGAAAAATGCTATTCTCTTGCCGGATGATCCTATAAGTTCCAGTGTTTTGTTTGAGACCGACAGACAATCGACGGTTCGCGGATCCTCTTCTACGTTTCGTCAGTGTCTCGCCGGTACTGGCAGTGCTTCAAATTTCAGAAATTCTACTTGTTTTTCATCCAATGGTTAAAATTCCTTTTCTTAATTTAGGATAGATGATAGTTCTTATTACTTTTTATTTAAATTTTATTTTCTCTTATACAAAAACACAAAAAGAAAATATGGTTGTTTGGTGCTAACATGGTTTTTGCAGAATATGACTTCATCCAGGAACCCAAGAAAGGTCAAGGCCCCAGCCTCCACTTCCAAAAAAGGAAAGAGGAAAACAAAGGCATTTGCAACACCTACCAACTCTCGAGATGCCATAATTTTCTGTGTGCCCGACATGAAGGGGAACTACGCCATTTGCAAGGACCGTTCAATCACTATTGAGAAAAGGTTTGACTTGGTGGGGCTGCGAGGTGATCTCCCCAACATCACCACTCCGTTCAATGACAGGAAATGGAATGCTTTTGCCAATCCACTCCCGGATTACTATCCCATCCTCGTCCTGAAATTTTACGCTTCCTACTAGGCTAGGCAGGAGAGCATGCATCATAAGGGCAAGATGGATGAATTTCCCTGCCTGTCTTCAGTTAGGGTACGAGGTATGGAGGTTGCATCACTCCAACAACCATCAATCATCTATTTGGGAGGATGATATTGACACCGACTTGAAATATATGGCCATAATTTTTGACAAGGAGAACTAGTTCTCATGGATAGCTCCATTCATTGCTGCGACACGCCCTTCTGGGCCACTATGAGTGGGGAGATTTCTCAACATGATCTCAACTTTGAAGACAAGCCGTGGTTAGATTTCATTTAAGGTCAGATCATACCTTTAATGAACGAGCAGTGAGTCATCTTGGAAGCAGCTATCCTTATCACCTGCATCATGAAAGGAGTCCCTATAAACTTTGGTGAAATTTTGGCTATTCAAATGAAGAGGAAAGCAAGGAAAACCAGCACCTCCATTCCATATGCTGTGCTCATCTCTCAACTTTGCCTGCAGGCCCAAGTGATATTGTTCCTAGACGAAACCCCTAGCCCCACTACTTGTGTAATCACAGTACATTGAAAAAGGGATGCAGATGCACCAAAGAGTAAGTGGAAGAGTATGAAGGCCTTTGATTTGCCAGAAGGTTCTTTCTCCCATGGTTCTGAGCATTGTCCATGGGCTCTTGATCTGAACATTCCACACCTAGAGGCATTAAGACAAACCTCAGGTGAAGCCCCTATTAGCAGAGCATCACCTCATCCAACATCCTCCCAACCATGCAGTATCTATAGGATTGTATAATGAATAACTCTTATGAGATCCAACTTCAGAAGTTAGCTAAGAGCCTCCCTGCCCTTATCGCCCAAACGGTGAAAAAAGAGATGAAGTCCATATATGAGAGTGTGACCAAGCTATGCAAGTGGATGGATGTTGTGGAGGGAGTTGTTACCTCTCTCCATACTAATCTAAGGGAATGGAAGAGTCGGACACCCATAGAGTGCCTGAGTTGAGCGCCCTTGATGCAGCGATGGTTGCCCCTTATACAGTCCGAGGCCCTATTGCTTATTTGTTCGAGGGCTTAGGAGACGAGGCGGAGGATATGGGTGATGAAGGCCTTGATGGGGAGGTTAGAGATGGCACTGATGATGATGAGGAGTGACCAACATAGGGAGTTCTCTCCTTCTTTGTTCTACATGCTTACATTAGACAATGTAGTGTTTGAATTGGGGGTGGGATGAATGTTCCTTTGGGGTGGTCATTTGTGTTGTTTATGATTTGATGTGGCCCATGTAGGTCTTCTGTTTTTAACATTCTAAGGAGTTGTGAGCCTTTGTCAGGCTCATTTTAAATATGTTTGATGATTACCTTTGCTGGGCTATTTATTTTATTAAAATTGTGAATGGATTAATAGAAAAATTGTCTTTAATATTAGTGCTAATGGATAGGTCTTTGTTCTTATTGCCTAAATTGTGACCCAAGTTTGATTTTTTCCTTTGTAAATAGTAGATAGTAATTAAACTCCAAGGGTTTTCTTCATACCACGGTTCATTCCCAAGGAGCATTTTCTTTTTGTTTTCAAAGCGGGTTGACATTTTCCAATGATAGATTGTGAGGCGACTCTCTTAAGAGAAAATGCCATGTCTTTCTTTGAGTTTTTTTGTGGAACTTCTTTTGAGAGATACCGCCAAGAATTTTATGTGGCATAAAAAATGAAAATGGGCATTTGAAATGGGAAATGTAGCATTCTCTTGTCATACATTGCATATTCCCTATTTGGCTTGTGAATTCGCATGCTCTATTGTCTTGAATCAAAATCTTCTGATAATAATGACTAGTGTGAAATATTTGGATGTGATACCTTGTGTGTTAAGGATTTTTGAATGAATCTCATGCATCTCTTCTTGTCTAGAACTTTACCTAAGTGTGATTCAAGGAGAAATCATTGATGTAGCTGCACTTCAAACATGATTTTAGGCTTTTCTTGATTAGTCACTTCACTGATAATTGATGTGCTGTGGATTTACATCACTTTTGACGCTCAAAACTAAAAAAATAGCATGGACTTAGGTGTGTTTATGTGGATATAAGGCACTTTTTCTTTGGTTGCAGGATAAATTGGTGTTGGACCTAAAAATTGCAAAAGAAAGCTTGAAGTATGCAAAATATTCTCAAAGTGCAGTCCACAGTACGAGCCGTCGGAAGGTCCTATGGGTCGTACTGATGGCTGTGAAAAGTTGCAGAAGGCTAAGGTTGAAGAGATGCAACGTAAGAGTTTTAGTATGATTTACACCAAGATTGTATGAGTCGTGGTGATGGAAGTCATGAAAAGAATAAGAAAATTTGCATAAGAGGGTGACTCCTGCTACGGAAAGAAAGTAGGAACCGTGGGAATAAGGTACGAGTCATACCATGGAAGTCATGATAAACTTCAAAAGAATTTTAATGTTTTAGAGTAAAGCCGCGGGAGCTCAGTACGGATCATAGGATGGAGGTACGAGTCTTACCAAGATCCAACACTTAGCCAAAATCCAGCCAGTCATGAAAAGTACGAAACAATGGTACAGGCCGTAGGATGCTGCTACGGGTCATAGGCTGAATCGTGACGAAGGCGAAACCATATATGAAAATTCACCCTGTCAGCCTAGGAAAAGAATTCTTATGTCTATATAAATACGTTTTATGTTTTATTTTTAAGGGAATCAACGAGAGAAGAGATTTTGAGGAGAGAAAGAGAGAATTGAGTTGATTCGACTTGTGATCAACCTTTTCTTGAATTCTTCTTGTTCTTGCTACTTGTTCTTCAAGATTTTAGTGATTTATTAAAGGAAGTGCTTTTCTCATTCATTCTTGTAAGTATTGATTTATGTTCTTAATCATGAATACAATTCACAACCTTACAACTATGAGAGGCTAAAACCTCCATAGCTAAGGTTGTGGGAACAATGGTGGATTATCAAGCTAGCGTTGCAAAAAGTGATTTTAAAACCAATACAAAATACTTATATTGTATTCTCTTCATGCTTAAACATTTCTTAACGGTGCGCAACGTTAGGACATACCCGAAATCTTTACGTGCTTAGGACTAAGAGGTAGAGATTAGGAAAAGAGAATTACATCAGAGCCTTGATTTTGATAATCATTGTATTAACTTGGGATGTCGTCGCAGGATAGTTTAACTATGGAATTTAGTGATATGGATAGTTTGAAACCGCTCATGAGACTTGGTCGAGTGATTGAGTATAGTCATTCAATAGGGACTGGTTGGTCGTTTGAATGAAACTAATTTATCAATTCTATAAGTAAGTATTGGTGATAATCACTAGTGTATACCCAAAGCAGTTATGAACCCATGGGAAACACAAACCCAACTTATCCTTTAATATTGATTAAAAACCATCATTTTGATAATTGTTTTTATTATTAATTTTCTTTAGAACCCCCCAAATTTTGAAGTAACTATCTCACAAGTTTACTTGTCGGCTGTAATCTTGTTCTCCCATATTCCCTGTGGGTTCGACACCAACCTCTAGTTGGGTTCTTTATTGACAACGTCTGCTTCATACTTAAGTAAGAGGTGTGGTTTGAGCGTTATAAAAAAGTGGCACCGTTGCTGGGGAATACGGTTGAGACTAGGTTATTAGCTTGGATTTCATTTTTTGGTAGTTATTTCCTTAATTACATTTATTTTTGTGGTTTTGATACCCACAGGTTGTTCTCTGGTGAATGCCAAGCACTCAGAGTAGACGTGATCCCCTTGTTCCACTAAATCCAGAATCAAAAAGAGCACTGCATAGAATTGAGAACTACGAGCAAAGAGAAGCCTACATAGCTAAAGAAGCTATGCAAGACGAACTAGCTCGGCAAGCTACACTACATCATGCGGAAGATGACAGAGATGAGGTAGTGAATGTTGGTCGACAGGGGAGGGGCAACAGAGCTCATAGATTTTCCCCTCAGTTCTTCGACGATGATGATGACCCAGACATTGATGAAGTTGGGTCGACTGGAGCAATTGTGCCACCACCACTACCAGTTGGTGCCAAGTTTGACATTACGAGCACCATGATTCAATTGCTAAACATGAAAGGGATGTTCAGTGGTCACGCAGCGGATGATGCCAACCTACACTTAATGAGATTTGTAGGAATATGCAAGGCGTACAGGTTGCCCGGAGTAAGCGAGGATGCAATACGACTTAGACTCTTCCCTTTCTCTCTATAAGGGGAAGCTACCTTATGGTTATCAGATTTTCCCAACGACTCCATAACGACTGGAGGGAGCTCAAAAAGGCCTTTTTGGAGAGATTCTTTCCCCCATCTAGGATGCTATAGCTAAAGGATGAGATCTATAATTTTCGACATACTAAGACTAAGGCACTCCATGAAACTTGGTTGAGATTCAAAAAGAAGTTGACAAAGTGCGCTAACCAAAAATTCCCAGATGATAGTTTGTTGGAAATTTTTTATAGGTCTCTAAACAATAGCACCAAAGCTGTAGCAGACACGGTGGCTGGAGGAGCATTGATGAGTCACACCTGGGAGCAAGCTGCCACCATTCTTGATAGGGTGACTAAGACAAATAGGGCCTGGCATACGAGGGAGGCTGATGTAGTGGCAGGCACATATGCTGTTGGTTTGACTACAGACCAACTAAGAAAAGGAGAGCGTGACCAGGAGTTAGCTCATATGCGCACATCATTGGACTTGCTAACAAAGCATATTGGGAGATGGAGCCAAACAGCTCAATGCAGTGGGAACTCAAGGTAGGGAGCAAGGAGCTGATCACTCTAATTCTGAGGAAGAGGCAAACTTCTTGGCTAGCCAGGTGATGGGTTTCTGAACAAACGCCCAAGTGTCTAGACAAGACAATTGGCGTCAAGGTTCTGAAAATCAAGGTCGGAACCAGTATAGAGACAACTACAATAGAGATGAGTTCATATACGGGAGTCGAGGTCATGAGCGCGAAGGAGATTGGAGATGAAACAATGGATACCACAATGACCGGGTTGGATTCTATATGCCTCCCAACGCACGAGAAGGGGAGGCTGGGCAATAAAAGTTGGAGAGAATGATGGCCGAGATGTTGAAGAAGGTAAGCTCCACTGATGAGCAGCTGAAGGAGATTTGAGGTGACTTATCAAGTATGGGTCAGAAAGTGGAATCTCACGCTACCGCCATCAAGAAGATCGAACATCAACTTGGGCAACTGTCAGCATCAATGAACCCTAGACAAAAGGGTACACTACCTAGAAACACTATCCAAAATCCAAAAAACGATGCACATTGTATGGAAGTGATGACGAGGAGTGGTAAAACCACAGTTAACCCCCCGTTTCCAACTGTAGTTGAGCGTATGAAAGAGAGCATAATGGTGGAATATTATGCAAGTGATGAGAGAGAATGGTAAGTTGCAAGAGGCCTCGAGGGGTGAGAAGGAACCAGGCATGGATCAACGGGCAACCCAAGTTCATAAAGCTATCCCACGACCACCGCCACCATTCCCTCAAAGGATGAAGAAAAAGGTAGATAATGGTAAGTTCCAGAAATTCCTTTCAATGGTTAAGCAACTATCTGTGAACATACCACTGGTTGAAGCATCAGAGCAGATGCTAGGATATGCAAAGTTTATGAAGGACCTGGTGACTAAGAAGAGATCTGCGAGCTATAAGCCTGTTGACAATATGCATCACTGTAGTGCCATAACTACAAGGGTCCTAACACAAAAAAAGAAAGACTCAGGTGCCTTCACTATACCATGTATGATTGACAATGTCGAGTTTGCAAGGGCACTCTGTGATCTAGGAGCTAGCATTAATTTAATTCCCTTGGCCGTGTTCAATAAATTAGGATTGGGAGCCCCCACACCAACCAACATGCGGCTACTGATGGTCGACATAATAGTTAAGAAGCCGGTGGGCAGCCTAATTGATGTGCTTGTCAAGGTAGACAAATTTATTTTCCCAGAAGACTTCGTGATCTTGGATTGCGAGGTTGATTTTGAGGTCCCCATCATTTTGGGGCGACCATTCCTTGTAACCGAGAGAAATCTAGTAGATGTGGAGGCTGGCCAGCTGAAGTTTAGATTAAATAAAGAAGAGGTCACATTTAACATCTGTAGGAAGATGAAGCAACCCAAGGAATTTAGTGTGATCTCAACACTAGAGGATGAGTATGAATCACTTGACGAATTCTGAGTAGTCAAGAGATTTGTGTCATGTCGCGATGTTAAATCAGACACTTTTTGGGAGGCAACCCAAGTGGTAGTTTGGTGAAGACTAAGTAACCAGGCTACCTACGTTGTGCCGTGACATTAAATCAAGAGCTTCTTGGGAGGCAACCCAAGTTATTAAACTAATGTGTGCTCAGTGTGCAGGGAAATTAAAAAAATAGGAGGTTGAAAGTTCAGTTGCTACGACCCTCAGTACGACCCGTGATGAGATTCTATGGGCCGTAGGAGCAGTCGTGGTGAGGTTCAAAAAAAAAAATGACTCCAAGCTTCGACCTATGATTCATCCTACGGATCGTACCTCGATGGTATGAGTCGTATGATTTATTCGTAGGATTCTAGTTAAGTTTTCTTCAACAGGGTCACGTGCGAGTCCAAGGGACGAGCCGTAGGTACTTCCTATGACTCGTGGTACTAGTCGTGACGGGTCAAAATTGTCTATAATACCCGACTCGGCCCAAATTTTAAAAAAAATTTCCCTTACCTTTTTAAACCCCACAAACACCCTCTCCCATGCTTAAACACTCAGAAAACCCAACTCAAACTCACTTCCCCTACCCATAACTCAACATCACTGAAAAATCAAGAAAAATTCTTGCTCGGCCAAAGTTTTGAAAACCCTGTATGGTCATTTACAGTTGATGAAGCATCAATCAAGTAAGTGTGTTGTATTAAACATTGCTAAGATTCATATATTGAGAGTGATGGTCTCAAAACCCTTGTGAGTCACTCACTAGGCTTGAAACTTCATTTTGAAGAAAGAAAAGACAATGATCAGGGTGTTCTGTAATGTTTTTTATCCACTAAAGAGATGCTAAATTTTGATGAACTTAGGTCTTGAAACACAATGAGTTATGGGTAGTAGGTCAAAAAGGGGAGGATTGGGCATATGTTAAATTGAGAAAATGATGAGCCTAGACCTAGGGGGAAATCTGAGTACCTTAAAATGTGAAAAAGAGAACCTTTGCAAACTGTGAAAAGAAAATATGGAAGTGGTATGATGCATAGTACGGATCGTAGGTTGCTACTATGAGTCGTACTGAGCACTTGTACCACCAAGCTGAACAAAGTTGCAGAAAATGTCTTTCCTACAAATCATGAATCGATCTATGAGTCGTACCATGAGTCGTGGAAAAATTCAGAAAAATACCAACGTAGGGCTTCATCAGAAGACTCAAGGAATAGATCGTACCTTTGTGGTACGAATCGTACCTGCGAGTTGTACTAAAAGATTGTTGTAATGCTGGGACTTCTCATAAGTCGTACCATCATGGTACAACCCGTAATGATGAGAATATGACCATCTCCTTTCTAAATCTTCTTTTTCAAAAACGGAATGCTAACATCTTTCTCTACAGGTATAATGACATACAAACTCCAGGCAGACAAAGCAAAAGCCTGAAGGATGCTGATTGAAGAAACAACTGAGTCGGAGTCTGACAAGGCAGGAGACTCACCTAGTGGTTAAATTGAAGAGTATCAAGTAGACACTTCAGACATTGATGGAACCTGAACCACTAGGGCAAAAGAAAAGGCCCAAGATGAAGCAACCACTGCCACATCTGCTCAAGCTCCCCAGTCTGAGGAGGGAGTTAGAGAGGAACAAAAGAAGTTAGGAAGCTAATCCAATGTTGAAGAAGGGTCAGGGGAGATCCAAAGTGGAAAAGAAAGCAGCAGTGAAGAGTCAGAGGAGGAGGCTCCTGATGTTTCACAATAGAAGATCCCACCCAGGGAAAGCCATACAATTTGGTGGAGAGTGCCGGGAGCTAAAGAAATCTATGAGCAAGGCAACTCTCTCACCGCCAAGAATAAGACAAGGAGGACCATCCAAGAAGAGCAGCGGTTCCTCACAACCTCACTCAACGAAGTTGAGAAGATGAAGCGGATTTTTAACTTCTATGTTTTTGAGTGGATGGCCAAGACTCCAGCACAGTACACAAAATACATAGTTCGGGAGTTCTATGCAAACTACTTGGCTACCATGGAGGTAAAGGAAAAGAAAGGGCAGAAGATAAAATACCAGCCTCATCAAGAGAGTGTTATGATCCGAGGTCAAGGGGTTGATATATCTGAGCGAACCATCGCTCAAATTTTGTATGGACCACAGTTCGTGCCTACTAGGATGATGTCAGAGTACGATTACAGGATAGAGGTAATGAAGCAGATTAGATCCCTGACTGTGCTGGAGAGGTAGAGACAGCTGCAATGGATAGCAGGGGTGATTGCTAAGAACAAGGATGAAGCTGAATGGGTTATAGGTGGAAATCAGGTGACCAACAACTCACTAAATTTCATAACAAAAGCCTATTGGACACTAGTGTGCCACCGGTTAGCACCTACGGTCAACAACAACATATTGAGTGCTAACAGAGTGACTTTAGTGGCATGCCTCATGTCTCGTTACCCCATCAATATCTCGAGGATCATAGCAGATGAGATATGAGACCGGGCGGTGGGAGTGAGCACTACTATCCAATTCCTGAGTCTTATGTTCAGATTATGTATGGAGGCAGATTCTACGGGGTGACGAGCGGTTGATTGGAGGCCAAAGGATTGCAGACATAGGTCTTATCCAGGATGAGATGAACCCAGTGAGCAGATCCAGGATTCCCACAGTAATTCCAGCAACTTAGCCAATAGGGGACGCACAAGTGAATGTCCCCATTGCGCAGGAGCAGAGCGAGACACCGACTACAGATGCTGGTCATTCAGAGTCAGCTCCTAGCACCTCAACTGCACCACTGCCCAGCATGTAGACTTAGACACCAGCAGGGTATACCTTGGTACCACAGGACTTCCTCTAAAATCTAACAAAATGATTGACCATGGCGGAGTGAAAGATTCAGGCTATGATGGACAATGTAAAACCATGGGTCAAGTTAGAGATAGAGGCAGCATCTCAGGCTCTACATGCTCGCTTAGATAGTTTTGAGAGCCGATTCAATGTGAGGACGGTGGAGAAGACATATACCAACAGTCTCCGTGCGAAGTTGGGAGCCCTTCGGAGCCAAGTAGTTGAGTTGTCATCACGACAACCAACAATATTAGCAGCCCCCACTCTTCTGGACCTAGATGCCGAGCCTAATGATGAGATTTATTTGGCGGCATATTGGGAGCCGACCAAAGCTATTGAAACAGGCAAGAAAAGAGCTGCTGAGGATGATAGAGAGGAGAGTCTAAGAAAGAGGAGGAAGAAGGAGAGAAAAGAGCGTATGTGGGCTAGAGCGGAGAGCATGCGGACTCATTACACACATATATCTGAGTTGCATGAGAGAGCTAGAGGAATAGGCAGCTCCACCATACCTCAGCCTGAGCTTGCCAGTGGCTATGACTCTTCGGGAGAGCCACATTTAGCTCCGACAGTTACAGAGGCCATCCAAGTAACCATAATCACTAAGGGGGGACCACTCCCCGTATTGACACACAATTGAGCGCGCCGGCCACTACTACAGCGGAGGTACCACCTCCGCAGGATGAAAGGAGCATCTAGTGAGCCACAAGTATGTTCTCTTCCCTATGTTCTTATAGTTGGTGCTTCGGGATGAAGCTTACTTTTCAAAAAAATGAGGGGGTATACTTGTGATTTTTTGGATTTTTGATTCGTCTGAGGGTTTTTCTTCCCGTGTTTCTTTTCCCTAAGGCATGTTATCTAGTAGAATCGACATGTGTAGGAATTTTATAATTTTTAGGTTATGGTTTTTGTTTAATTAGAAAGTATCTTAGGAGTACTTACCCAATAAAATGCACTAGTTTTGGATTTAAAAAAAATTGACCTTGTTTAAAAACTTTCTAATGCATTAGCTATGTATTTGTGACAACATGGATTATTGCTATGGATATTTTGATGTCATTTAGTTTTTCACATGAGTATTCTTGTTAATCCACGTATAAACCAGACAGGTGAGGTGAAAATAGTTCATGTACCATGTGTGAGTGAGGTATAGTATTCAGTTCGGTATTGTGTTGAAGATCTAGAACTTGCCTG
>JACEIK010001604.1:182168-198557 GCA_018107945.1 Datura stramonium | reverse complement strand
GGGTGAAATAGGTGAATGGTGTAGCCAATGTATGTAGTGCCAAGGAAGGGATAGTCACTTATAAAATCTCCCATCTTTATCATGTCCAACCCTAAGCCTATATTACAAAATGTATCAAGTCCTATAGTGATCCTAACTTGACCATCTGATAAACCAAAACAGAGAAAATAAGGGAAAGCCTATGGTATCTGACACATAATACTTGTAACTTCTTTGTGAGAGTAAGAGCCTTACTTTTCTAGTCCCATGTTATGTTTGACATCTCATATCTGAGTGGGGACTTCATTTCTGTTAGGGTACAGGGATTATGTTTGCTTTTACCGTTGGTCTGTGTGAAAAACATTGGTGATGACTTGATTGCGTGTTGATAGATGGATGGCATGTTTTGATCCCTGTTTATGATGTTTTGAGGTTTCTTGTAGTGCATTAGCTAATGTTGTTCCATGAGAAAGGGTCAATAGAGTTTGTATAGAAAGTGCATGTTTTGTTTGGATATTGACTGTAGTATCTTAAGTCTATTTCTAGTTGAGCGTCGCATTTAGTTTTTATTTTCTTTGCCTGAGAACATGCAAAAGTCTTAAGTTGAGGGTGTTGATGTGCCATGGATTTACAACACTTTTGACGCTCAAAACTAAGAAAATAACATGGACTTAAGTGTGTTTATATGGATATAAGGCACTTTTCCTTGGTTGCAAGATAAATTTGTGTTGGACCTAAAAATTGCAAAAGAAAGCCTGAAGTATGCAAAATATGCTCAAAGTGCAGTCCACAGTACGAGCCGTAAGAAGGTCCTACAAGTCGTACTGATGGCCGTGAAATGTTGCAGAATACTAAGGTTGAAGATATGCAATGTACGAGTTTCTATACGAGTCATACCAAGCTTGTACGAGTCGTGGTGATGAAGTCGTGAAAAGAATCAGAAAATTTTCATAAGAGGCTGACTCCTGCTACGGAAAGAAAGTACGAACCGTGGAAGGTACGAGTCGTACCATGGCAGTCGTGATAAACTTTAGAAGAATTTCAAAGTTTCAGAGTCAAGGCTCGGGAGCTCAATACGGATCGTAGGATGGAGGTACGAATCATACCAGGATCCAACACTTAGCCAAAATCTAGCCAGTCATGCAAGGTATGAAAGGATGGTACGGGTCGTAGGATGCTGCTACGGGTCGTAGGTTGAATCGTGATGAAGGTGGAACCAGATATGGAAATTCACCCTATTAGCCTAGGAAAATTATTCTTGTGTCTATATAAATATGTTTTATGTTCTATTTTAAGGGAATCGACGAGAGAAGAGATTTTGAGGAGAGAAAGAGAGAATTGAGTTGATTCGACTTGTGATCAACCTTTTCTTGAATTCTTCATGTTTTTGCTACTTGTTCTTCAAGATTTTAGTGATTAATTAAAGAAAGTGTTTTTCTCATTCATTCTTGTAACTATTGATTTATGTTCTTAATCATGAATTCAATTCACAACCTTACAACTATGAGAGGCTAAAACCTCCATAGCTAGGGTTGTGGGAACCATGGTGGNTTAATCATGAATTCAATTCACAACCTTACAACTATGAGAGGCTAAAACCTCCATAGCTAGGGTTGTGGGAACCATGGTGGATTAACAAGCTAGGGTTGCAAAAACTGATTTTAAAACCAATAGAAAATACTTATATTGTATTCTCTTCATTCTTTAACTTTATTAACGGTGTGCAATGTTAGGACATGCTCGAATTCTTTTCTTTCTTAGGACTAAAAGGTAGAGATTAGGAAAAGAGAATTACAACAGAGCCTTGATTTTGATAATCATTGTATTAACTTGAGTTGTGGTCACAGGATAGTTAAATCTGAAACTTAGTGATAATGAATAGTTTTAAACTGCTCATGAGACTTGGTCGAGTGATTGAGTATAGTCATTCAATAGGGACTAGTCAGTTGTTTGAATGAAACTAAGTTACCCGTTCTATAAGTAAGTATTGGTGATAATCACTAGTGTATACCCAAAGTAGTTGTGAACCCATGGGGAACACAAACCCTAGTTATCCTTTAATATTGATTCAAAAAAATAATTTTGATAAATGTTTTTATTATTGATTTTCTTTATAAACCCCCAAATTTTGAAGTAACTACCTCACAAGTTCACTTACCTGCTATAATCTAGTTCTCCCATATTCCCTATGGGTTCGACCCCAACCTCTAGTTGGCTTCTTTATTGAAAATGTCCGCTTCATACTTCAGTAAGAGTTTTGGTTTGAGCATTATCAATAATGACCTCCGAAAATGTCTTCCCTTGCTAGCCAATATTGAGCCTTTGGACTGTTTATTCTTGGAAACTACATTACAAACCAATGTCCCTTTTTGTAACCCTCTTCTTTAGCACCAATCCTCCCTAATTTATAGTGATGAATGAATGAAAATAATGGGGGCTTGAAGCCAAAGACATAGGGATAAATAAGAAAATCAATGAGAAAGAGGCAAAACGCCTAAGTTTGGGGGTTTACAAGAAAAGGGGAAATATGATGAGCTTAAATGTGAGGTAGCACAAAATTGTGATAAAAAAATGAAATAATGGGTTGAGAAACCTTGAATTACCAAAAGAGAAAAATAATAGTGAAATTGTGTTAGCTCTTGCTTAGACAAGGCTTAATGTGAGAGCCAAAAGAGCTACAAGGAAGGCCTTTGAGAAATAAAAGATGAAGATGGATGAAAAAGGAGGAATATGATGAAGTGATCTAAAGAGTTGGATGGGGAGGATAAAAGTGTTCATGTAAAGGCATTAGGGAGGTTGTAGTCACTACAACTAAATATTTGTTTTACCATTACCCCTAGCCTTCATCATGACCTGCAAGTCCTAACTGATTTTGAGTGTACTTGCTCTACATTAGTGGCGAATTACATTAAATGCAATCCCATGGATCAAGTTGTGTGTATGGAGTTTTCTTTTGTTAGAGTGAGTGTGATCATCTTCTTCTATAATCCCTTATGTGTGCATTGATTAAGAAAGGAGATTCTCTCTTGTAGTGAGTGGCATCGCTCCGTTTTGAGGACATACTTGCATTAAGGTAAAAGTGTGATTGAGGCATGAACAATGTGAGCTCCAAAGCAAACTTTGAATGTGAAGTGATTATGATTTGAGATGCTATATGTATTTGGTTGGATAAACTATGCTCTTGCTTTGCAAAATGAAAGCAGTTGGAATCATACCTATGAATTGTGGTTGCCTCTTGAAACTCTTCGACATTTTTAGGGGGGAATTGCTCCTCTTTTTCTGTGAGTTGGTAAGCATTTTTGGGTTGTCATAGATTAAGCGGTCTTTGATGCATAGACTCTTGTGGAGGACCTTCTATTCCATTTGCTCAATTGTAAAAAATTGCATACTTGAGGACAAGCAGTGGTTCAAGTTTAGGGGTGTGATGTGTTGGTAATTTACTAACTCATTAGGCTTTTAAGAATGAGCTTTAGCTTAGTTTTTACGTCTTTGTTAGATTTTATGCCTTTTTTCCTTTGGATTTAGCAGGTACTTAACTTGAAGAGAAGGAGCATGAAATTAAGTACAAAGGATGAGATTTAGGTGAAAACTGGCCTTCCACCGGAGGACACGGGTGAAATGTCGATCAACCATAGGCACCCACTGGAATGATGAAAAATTGCAATCGGTGACTCATGAACAGAAATTGACAAACCGTCAATGCCATCGCTGAAATATTCTGGACTTCACGTGAAAACATATGAGATCAACCAACAACTCATGGACAGCAACCGGCGAACCACCGGTGCCATTGCTGACATACTATGGAATTCACTAGACAATAGATGAGATCATCTGGTGGTCCGCGGATAGACACCAACAAACCACTAGTTCCAATCACAAGTGAAAGATGCCTGAAAAGGGCAAAAACATCCAGCCCTAAAAGGAGGAGAATGTTACGACTTTTGTACATATTCTAGAAAAAGTACTCTGAACATATTATTGATTATTCCCCATTACTCTTGAGAGAGAGAGAACTCCATTGGAGAAAAAAAGAAATTTTTGAATATTACTTTTTCATCTCCATCTTCTTTAGCAAGGTATAACCACCATAGTAGAGATATTTTGAGCTTGATTGTGCTTACTCTTAAAGATTAATTGTTGAGTTTATTGATAAATACGCTCTTGTGTTTCTCAATTATGAGTAGCTAAATCTATAGCTAGAGGTGTGTGATGATGGGTGTTTGATTTAATTGGGTATTGCTAGATTTATCTTGTTATTACTAAATTAGTGTAAATCTATTGAATTCTCCTCAAATAATAGTTGATTTATCATAGTTGCAAATATAGGTATTATTTTCTTACTTAATTTTGACTTGAAAAAGAAGAATTAAGTTATGGGAGAGAACTTAATAGTGGATTTGGATTTGATTATGTGGGATTGAGATAGAAATATCCAAAACCCATGGTCATAACCCCTTTAGAAATTGATGGATAAAATTAGCTCAGCCACTAACTCAAACTATATTGGAATAGTTGAATTGCACCTTGAGGTTTGAAAGGACTTGAGGATAAGGCGCCCAAGTTGTTGAAAAATTTCAGGCACCATCTTTTCCAAGGTTATTTACACATATTAGTAATAACTTAGTTGTCTAGTAAATCCCGATTCGATTGACATCCCATCTACACCACACCTCTAGGCTTTTCTCATTAGTGTTTCTCGATTTTAGTTATCTTGCTTTCTTGATTAGCTAATTTTAGAGTTCATAATATTATTTTATTCACTTCCCCCAAAGCTTACTTTTATGTCTTCACTACTTTGATGTGAATCAATTTAATTCACTAACCAAGTCTTATGTAAATAATTCTCTATTTCATGTGGTATTCGACCCCAACACCAGTCGGGTTATTTGTTTTGATTCAATAATTTCTTATATTTTCTCTAAAAGAGGAGTGTTTTTGAGCATTATCACCTTGCTGAACCTGCACTTCCAGGTTGGTTCCTCCTACACTACTTGCAAACTAGGAAGGTACGACCTCCTAACATGTTCAACTGAGATGTAGAGCCTGTTGCTATTCCCATCCGGATTAGGGAGATGGGATACTAGCTGAAGAAGAAATTGGAGCTGATGACCTCTGATACGACTATGAGCTATTTCCACCACCTAACCTCTATTTAAAGAACTCAAAATTTCCAATTCTAGTCCTCTTATTTTCTCTTTCTTTTTCCTTCAGCTTCTCTTCCTCAATCTACTGAGTGTGGATGATGAGTCGGGAGATATCCGTATTCTTGATGAGTATTGTGGTCCTGCACTCCCTGAGTACCAAGTCTGAAACAGTTTGACTCATTCGAGCCCTCATCTCAACAACCATCTCTGGAGCATACCTGGAAAACCGAGTAAATTTAAGGGCGTACTCCTTTACTAACACGGAGTTCTGCTTTAGGTTAATTAACTCTTCCATCTTTTCTTCCCTCAAGTCACGAGGAAAGAACCTTCTAGGAAGGCTGTCACAAACACATCCTAGTCAACTAGAGGTACACCTGCCCGACGGCCTTCCTTCCACTGCTTGAACCATAGGTGTGTTACCCCCTTGAGCTGGTAAGATACCAAGTCTCCACTTTCCTCCCTAGTGATACTCATAATCTTTGTGGTCTTTTTAATCTCATCTATGAAGTTTTGTGGATCCTCATCCACCTTTGATCCACCGAACTCAAGAGGGTTCATTTTGGTAGAGTCCAGAACCCTAGGAACTACCACATTTCTATTCAAGTTCAAAGGAGAGACTGCCTACTGGTTGACCTGAGTGGTCATGGCTTATGGAAACATCTGAAACCAGCCCTAAACTCCGCATTAGTGACTTGATTCTTCACGGATTTTGTGGGGACTGGTGGTGCTGACTGGTTTCCGTTCCTGCATCCATTGGCTCCTCAGGGAGGTATTTTCTATAAGTGCATTTGATACGAGATAGAAGGGTAAATAAAGTTGAGCTCCATCGCTCGATACTAAAAAAGAAGGAAAGGAAATTTTCCTAAAACATTTTGTAGCATCTCCTTCATATGTGTGGCGTGCTTCATACCCATGAAAAAGACTCTACTTAATACAGTTGTCAGACACCACGACACCTTAAACCTGATACTCTGATACCCAGTTTGTCATATACGGAGTGTAGACCCCGAAAGCGACATGGTACTTAGGACCACAACTGTCCCCAACCGCGATATGGTACTTAGGACCACATGCGGCCCCAACATAACCCATGGTACTAGTATGATACTAACCTAAATTGAAATAACTGAGCAAAAGCTAAACTGAAATGTAATCATACAACTAAGATAGTTTGATCTCATAAAAAATGTTTATAAAATGAGAACATATTTGAGAACTGACCAAGCTGAACATCTAGCTATGTCTGAAACTTCTAAATTGATGAGCTGAAGGGGATAGGTCCCCAACTAACTCCAAATATTGAAAACTGAAATGATGAAATAAAGAAAAGTAGCTAAACTCTTGTCCTTGGGTGATGAGAAATCACCAACAAAATTAACCGCTCGGGACTAGGACGGGTCTAACTGCGAGGCTGAGTTTGAGTACCTAATCCTATATCATAAAACGATATAACACAAAAAGTATGTGATTAGTATTTTGAATGTACTGAGTATGTGAGATAAGTAAAACATAAGCAAAATAGGAAATCATGCTTAGTAAATAACATGTCTGGGAAAACATTACCTAACATATAAAGACACAAGATTTAAAATATACATATGAAGCTAAACATGCATGTAAGTTGTAAAGTAAATTTAAATACTGAAACTATGGGCCATGTACAATTTCTACTAATGTATTTCTGTGAGAAATTATCATAACCGACATGCTTCAAGTGAGCATCATGGAGCCCAAGCTGTAACCCTGGTTGAGAGGGTGTCCATATCTTACCAAGGGTAAGGACCATGAAAATGTGAATTCACTCATGAGCCATTAGGACAAGGGAGACACATTCAATTGATGAGGACCTCTTTATTTTATTGTGCCACGTTGTTTTAGGACTTGGATTATCTAAATCCGAATCGACTCAGTGTTAAATACTACCCCCAAAACTATACATATATGCTCATAGTTATAGTTGAGGTCTAAAAAGTTTTTCATAGACTAGTACAAGATCATGTTATTTACATAAATTACTAAAATACTAAACTCGTCATGCAAGTAATATTGATTCTAAAAGCATAAGCTTATAATGTCGTTTTTTATTCTGAAAACATGCTTAAGATGAGAAAATCATGATAAATTTAAAAACTAAGGCTATAAGGCATTTTCGACTTTGTAAAGCATGTATACCTGTAGTATTCCTATGAGAATCATGAGGGAAAACATATTATTCTAAAATTATATATTTTGTATAAAAAGATTCTAGCCGAAGAAATCATGATTTCATATAACCATTTTGAAGAAGTAGTTTAAATCTTGATGTATTAGGCATAAGGGTGAAAGGAAACCCTTATTGATGATCTCACATACTTGGAATGACAAATTTCTATATATTTCTTGAGAACCCAAGAGTTTGGAGAAGAGGAACATAATTTCTTGAGAGTTTGAGAACGTATTATTTCTCTGATGTTATTTGATGTGAGGAGAGGAATGGGAAATTAATCTATTAAAACCCCTTCAATTATACCTTTAGAAAAAACCAAAATGACCTGGTATAGGAGTTAAAATCTTAGAAAGTTAGAAAAATACCCTTGAAAAACATATTGAATTTCTATCGTCTAGTCCCAGCGAGTCACACCACGAGTCATCCTATCACTCCATGAGTCATCGTCTAAACTTATGGTCACTGGGGCATCTCAAACAGTTGCATAAACTTCCTGCCACTGGTTTATAGGACGAGCCATCCTTTGATACCACGATTTGTGGCTTGTATCCATGATCTCTAGGAGAAGAAATATAAAGTTGCAGGACTTTTGCTAGACTGCTCAGAATGAGATAGATGATGACTCATCATCTTATCCCATGACTTGTGGTATAAGTCATGATGAATGTCAAGTTAGTATATCTCTATACTGCTCACCATAAGTTATCCCACGAATCGTGGCCTCACACCACAATTTTGAGAAAAAGTCAGATTCTTCTGCTAGTTTTCTTCTTCATGTCTAGGATCTGATCTTGGAAGCTTTTGCGGGTGTTGTAGTATGTCTCTATTCCTCCTTACAAAATAGTTCGTGCAGAGCATAAGGAGTTGAAGAAGTAGTTGAAGGACATGCTTGAGAAAGCCTTTATTAAGCCGAGTACATCACTATGGGAAGCGCCAGTGCTATTTATTAGGAAAAAGGATGGATCTTTAAGGATTTATATTGACTACAGACAATTTAACAACGTCACAATCAAGAATAAGTATCCACAATCAATGACTTGTTTGATCAACTATAGAGTGCGAGATACTTTACAAAAATTGATTTGAGGTTAGGATATCATCAATTTCGAGTTAAGGAGGTTTATATTCCCAAGAAAACTTTCATAAAATGGACATTTTGAATTTCTAGTAATGTCATTTGGACTTACCAATGCCCTAACAATTTTCACGTACTTTATGAATTGGTGTTCAAGTCTTTCCTAGATGTGTTTGTGATTGTTTTCATTGACAACATTTTGGTATATTCACAGTCCTAGGAAAACCATGCAAATCATTTGCTTGTGGTGCTATAGACTCTCTAGAATCACAGGTTGTATGAAAAATTCTCTATGTGTGAGTTTTTGCTAACATTTGTAGATTTTCTTGGCCATATTGTTACTAGAGAAGGTATTAGAGTGGTTAGCTAGAAGATAGAAGCTGTGAAGGATTGTCGAGGTCCTTGAATCTTACAGAAGTATTAGAGTATAGAAGCTTTTTTGGCTTAGTAGGCTATTATCGTGGATTTGTAGAAGGATTATCTACTCTCTCCGTGCTGCTAACCAAGCTTACTCACAAGGTAACTAAGTTCTGAGAAGAATTTTCAGGAGTTAAAGGATAAACTTACCTTAGCGCCCCTCTTAACTCTTCTTGAAGGAACAAAAGGTTATATGGTTTATTATGATCCCTCAAGGATTATTTGGGGTTGTTTTCAATTCAACATGGCAAGGTTATTGCCTATTCCTTGAGACAACTAAGGAAGCATGAGAAGAATTACTCCACACATGATCTTGTGATAGTTGCAGTTGTATTTGACTTGAAGATTTGGTGTCATTACTTGTACGGAGTCCATGTGTCTATTTTTACCAATCAAAGGACCATATAGTACTTTTTTAATAAGAAAGAATTAAATCTGAGGAAGAAGAGATAACTCGAGCTACTAAAAGATTATGATGTTGATATAGATGAGTTGGTAATTTACCAACTCATTAAGCTTTTAAACATGATCTTCTGCTTGATTTTAAGTCATTTGAGAGGATTTTATGCTCTTTCTCATTTGTTATTGCATGATTTCAACTTAAAGAGAGAAGGTAAGGAATTGGAAAAATTCATGGAATTAAAGAAGAAGATTGGTGTCCTACCAGATGCGACCATCCAAATGTAGGAGCATACTAGTGTGAAGTGGAAGGTACACCTGTGAAAGTCAGTACCCGCAAACCTCTAGAGCAAATGTCTGTCAGATCCTAAAGTCACTAGCCCCAGCTGCGACAGAGCGGCACCCCCAGATGGCCACTGGCAGAACGCCAATGACTCGCAAGTGAGGCTGTCTTTAGGAGGGCAAAATCATCCAGCACAGAATCTGAGGAGCATTTTTTAACCTATATCTATACATTCTCTAGAAAGTACTGAAAAATTCATTCCAGATTTGCAGAGTTAGAGATAGAAATATTGAATAGATTTTCTTCTTCTTCATCCTCAACGTACAAACCACCAATGAATACAATTTTGAGCTTGTTGTTTACTCTTAATGATGAATTTTATGAATTTGTTTGTCAATACGATTTTGTATTATTCATCTATGAGTAGCTAGATATTTTTCTAGGGGTATAGGCAATTTTTGGCATTGGGTCCCCCATAGTTCACTGGGNGATATTACTATATTAATCTTGTAATTACTCATTTAGTTTAAATCAATTATTTTCTCCCAAGTTATAATTGAATTACCCATAGTTGCAAATGTTGGTTATGTCTACTTATTTTATTTTTGCTTGATAAGGGAAATGAATATGGGTGAGAAAGCAATGGTGGGAAATTTGGTCTTGAGTGTGTGGGGTTGGGCTAGAGATAGCCAAAACCCATAGTAAAACACCCATTAGAGATTTGAGGCTAGAGATAACTCAAATCTTGCCTAAGCTGTAGTGGATTAATTAATTGAGGCCTTGGGATTTTAGAAAATTTAAGGAAAAGAGAACCCAAATGGTTGAAAAACATCGAGTGTCACTTTATCCATGGTTATTTATGCTTATGAGTAACAATTTATTTCCTATTTAATCCCAATCCGATCAAACCCATAAATAGCACACTCCTAGCCCTTGCTCATAGTTGTTCATTCAATTTGATTTACCTTGTTCTCTTGATAGTTGATTTTAATTCCGATTGTGATCTCGCTTATCCCCCAAAATCTATTTTTTATTTTATTTTTATGCATGGATGCAATTTCAGTTAAAGTAAATAGAAAACTTTTGTATTATTCAATTTCTATTCCCTATGAATTCGACCCCGACCCTTAGTTGGGTATTTATATTGCGACGATTATTTACACTTCCTCCTATTGAGGAGTGAATTTGAATGTCATTAATTTTGTCATAGTTGTCTGGGAGTAGGATTAGATGGCCCATAGTTGATTATTGATTTGAATTAATTTAGCATCTTTTATTTCATTTTTACAATTGTAGTTGTTTTTGGGTGTCTCTTAGGATGACTGATATTAGCCAACACTCACAAGAAGGTCCAGTGAATAGTCACATAGACCATGAGGATGATGATCCCATGATGCCAGACATAGCAGGTGCCATTCACATACCAGCCACGATAGGGAATGCAGTGTTCTATGTGACCATCAAAATGTTACACCTGCTACAAAAATGCAAATCGACATCTTCAGAGGACATCCATAGGGAAGATGCAAATCGACATCTTCAGAATTTCCTTGAGATATGCCAACCTTTCAACATCACAAGTATAATCCAAAAGTCAATTAGATTGAGGTTCTTCCCATTTTCTTTAACTGGGGAAGCTACCATAGTGCTAGAGGAACTTCCTCCGGGATGTATCACTTTATGGCAAGAGTTGACTGAAGCTCTCTTGGATTGGTTGTTCCCTCTATCGAGGATGTTGCAGCTGAGAGATGATATTAACAACTTCAGGAAAATCCTGGCTGAACCTTTACATGAAGCTTCGCTTTGTTTCAAGAAGAAAGTGGACCTTTGTCCAAACCACGGGCTACCGGATAGAGTGCTCCTTCAAAATTTTTATTGTTCCATGGATTCCATCAACAAGTCCATGGAAAATAACTTAGTTGGAGGATCCCTCATGGACTATCCCTATGGTATATCCAGAGCTCTTTTGGATAGAATGACCAAAACATATCGAGCTTAGCATACGAGGGACACTGAAGTACCTTCAAGTGGTGCTAGTCCAAGTATTATAACCGTCGAGATGCGGATAAGAGATGAATAAAGTGATAAGACCCTACAAAAGATGATGAACCAGCTCGAATTGATGACAAAGCCTGCTTTGGGAATTGGGTCCAAGAATGTTAATGTTGTGGGGACTCAAAGTCCTATGCTATATGAGAGTGAAGCTTCATTGCCGAGGTATGAGGAAGAGTGTAGATTCATGGCAAATAAAATGGGGGAATTCTTGACCAGGTTACCAAGGTGCCAAACAAGGCCCTTGGCACCCACTGGAAGAGAATCAAGATTGGAGAAATCGCGACAACCAAGGTTGGGTTGATAGAAATGACAGATGGAGTAATCGTGATCAAAACCATGATGGGGAATGTTATCACTGAAGCTCAAATCCATATGTTCCCCCTTCAACGACTGAAAATCCCCAATTGCAACCTTGTGTGAGTGATGTAGGAAGTTCCAAGATAGAAAAGATGCTGGCTAGAGTGTTAAAAAGGGTGCAATTGACGGATAGTGGGGTGGAAGAGCTAAAAGGGGAGGGGTCTAACCTTTCCCAAATAGTGAGTTCACATTCATCTTCTATCAAGTACTTACAAGCTCAAATGAATCACTTGTCCACGCAATGAACCCCTAGAATGGAAGGGACCCTTCCTAGTGACACTATGCCTAATCCCAAGAAGGAAAATCATTGTATGGCTATTATCACGAGGAGCAACAAGGTGTTGGCGGATGGGGGCATTAAGCCTAAAAATGTGGTTGACCCCATAAGAAGAAGGTGATACGAATGATGAGGTGCCAAAAGCACTAAATGTTGTGTAAGATACCGAAGAACTTGATAAAGGGGAAGTTGATGTTGACCCCAAGAAAGTTATTGAGGAGGAAACAAGTAAAGAAGCTTTAACCGATATGGGTCAAGACCCTAGGATTCCACCTCCGTATCCTCAAAGGTTAGAAAAGAAGAAGGAGGATAATCAGTTTCAAATATTTATTGAGATGTTCAGCAAATTGTCCATAAATATACCTTTGGTGGATACATTGCTCCAAATGCCGGGTTATGCAAAATTCATGAAAGAATTGCTGAAGAAAAAGAAGGTGGTTAATGCTGGTGTAGAGGAAGTAACACACCATTGCAGTGCTATGATGGAGAATAGTCTTTCACCCAAAATAGAGGATCTGGAGCCTTCACTATTCCATGCACCATTGGGCTTTGTGTTTTCAAAAAGGCCTTGTGTGACCTTGGCGCGAGCACTAACTTGATGGCCCTTGTAATTTTTAAGAAGCGGGGTGTGGAAAATCCAATTATGAGGCTCCTGATGGCGGACAAGTCTATCAAGAAACCCGTAGGAGTGCTAGAAGATGTTTTTGTTCAAGTGGACGTGTCAATCCTTCCAATAGACTTTGTGGTATTGGATTGTGAAATAGATGTTGAGGTGCCCATCATTTTGGGATGCCCAATACTAGCCACAGGAAAAGCATTAGTGGACGTGGAGTTAGGGGAGTTGAAGTTCAGAGTAGGTGGTGATGAATTCACCTTTAATGTATGTCAAACCACCAATACCCCAGATTAGTGCGAGGTGATAGGGGCCTTCAATGATGAAAGAGAGCAAGATGAAATTTTTGATGATGAGGATGATTCGGAGGATGACCCTCCGAGAAATTGACATTTGAGGAGGTATCCATTATGCCACAATGTTAAATAAGGCACTTCTTGAGAGGAAACCCAAGTGTTTTTATGTTTTGATGTCTGGATGCTTTGTTGATTTTTTTTTGTAGGATGATTGGATGAATAACTAGGTAGAGAAAAAAAGGGCATGGGCAGTGCGAGAGCTGTGAAATGCAGTTTATCATGTGTGAGTCACCCCCCACATGCAGGGGAAGTCTAGAATGGAAGGGAATAGAGGGAAGAACCAGTGCACCAACGATGAAATGCTGGAGCTAGTCCAGAACCGCCGGTGTGACACTAGTTTAAAATAGTGCACATGGGAATCAAAGAGTGAACCACAAACTAACCAGCGAAATGCGGGTATCAACCCCCGAACTACCGATCAGTCGCAGTCATAAAATAGTGAACTGGGCATAGAAGAGGTCACCTACGCTGGAATCGGTAAAATGTCAATATACACTAGCTGCTGCATGTCTAGCGCGGGTGGAGGTACGTAATTTTATTTTAAAATCTTTGCTAATTTTTTGACCAACCCCACCGATTGCACTTTTAAAAAGAGAAAAAACAGTCAAAACAACCTTTTTACCTTCCCAACACTCCCTCTCTCCACCTTTTCACCTAACCCACAACCCTTTCAGTTTCCTAAATCCATTTCCCCACTATTCCACCTTCCCAATTCCCTACTATTAAACCCACCTTCTTACCACCCAATCACCCTGCTTCTCTTAAGCCTATAAAGTTTCTCCTTCTCATTCTTTTTATTTCACATGACCTTACACAACTCTCACTAATCAAAGGGATGAAAAAGCAATTCTCATTGTTAAGATACCATTGTTGGTCAAGCACAACGCTTCAATATTTTTACTTCTTCTCACTTGTCAAATTGGTATGTGTTCCTGATCTCTTATCTTGTTCGATTTTTTGAGATTGTGAGTCAAAAATAAAGCATGCTAGATTAGAAACTTTCTATACACATGTCCTCCATTTCCCATATTATGCTTTTTCATTGTAGAATGCTTCTTAGAGTGTAGGTATGTTGGGGTTAGTGATAAATGCATAATACTGATGTGGGTGTTCTTCTTTACATATTTGCTAAAAATGCCATATGTAGTTGTGTGCTTGCCATAGTAGTTGGGGGTGAAGTCTGAGTAATCCCATGTGCTTAAAATGCATGATTTGTCCGATGATAAATAGGGTGACGTCTTTCTTAAGAGAAAATCATCATTTTTACTTTTTTTGTATTGATTGAGTGAATAAATCATAATGCAAAGTGAGCGAGTAAAAAATGAATTTGAGAGGATTCTATTTAGCTGAGTTTGGGTGAAAATTACTGAGTAGCGTTCGCCAGTGACCGCTGGTCAGGCTCGGCGAAACACTGGCTGAAATGCAGGTCTGGGTGCAAGGCTTCAAGCCATTGCCCAAAACTTGTGTTTCACCTACACGTCGCAGGTTGAGATCGGTGAAATGCCAGTTTGGCATTAGAAGAGAGCAATTTCACCCAAATTTTTGCCAAGAACCGGAAGCTCAACGGCAACTCGCAGGTCTCCACTTGTATTTCGCTGTTGTACTTCCGGTATTGCTAGCAATTGATTATGATCCTGCAAATTATTGGTCATCTAATCCTTAAAAATTTTTTCCTTGGCTTAGGATAGTTGTAGCCTTTTCTTTTCAATTATATAAAATACAAAAAGATATGTTGTTTTGTTGCGGCACTAACATGACTTTGCTAAATTATTACTTTATCCAGGCAGCCAGAAAATGGAAAGGCACCCTCCACATCAAAAAGCAAGAGCAAAGGGAAGGCCAAGTCAATTCAAGCCCCCAACAACACTAGGGAGGCAATCATTTTTTGTGTGCCCGATATGAAGGCACACTATGCCCTCTGTGAAGGAAGTTAAATCACAACTGAGAATAGATTTGATCCAGTGGGGCTAAGGAATGATTTCCCTTACATAACTTCACAGTTTGCCGATAAGCAGTGACATACATTTGCTAAGCATCTTCCAAAGTACTACACCAACTTGGTGCCTGAGTTTTATGCTTCTTATCTGGCAAGCCAGGAGGCAATGAAGCATAAATGGAAAGTTGATGAGTTTCCCTGCCTTCCCTCAATTAGAATCAGGGGTGTGGAGGTAGATATTACTCTAGAAGCCATCAATACATTATTTTGGGTTGATGAGATTGATCCAGGGACTGAGCATGCAAAAAGCATGGCCGACAAAGAAAATCAGTTCAGCTGGATAGCTCTAATCATTTCCAGTGGTCTACCTGTATGGGCCTCCATGGGTGGGGAGATTTCGAGGCATGATCTAAAGTTTGAAGCTAAACTATGCTTGAAGTTTGTGTGTCGCTGAATTATGCCATCAAAGAATGACCAAAGAGCGAACTTGGATGCAGCTACACACATCGCCTATATCATGACAAGAGTGCTCATAAATTTAGGGGATATTATGGCCAACCAAATGAAGAGAAAAGCAAGGCAGCAGGGAACGTCCACGCCATATGTTGTGCTTATTTCTCAGTTGTGCCTCAATGCAGGGGTGCCACCATTCTCTGACGAGTCTTCTAGCTCTGCCACTAGTGTAATCAATGTGGAAAGTAAATGGGATGCTGAGGCACCGAAGGTGAAGACAAATAGGTTGAAAGCTTTTGACGCTCCCTAAGTGTCACGCCCCGCCTTGGGGGGTATGACTAGCACCTGGTGCCCTAGTAGGACATGGACTGCTAACTGGTGAGCCTAAGCACATTTGGTGTCTGGCTAGCTCTAATTCAGATTTCTGGAAACAACGGCCTATATAACGGCTGTAAATACAGCCTCCGGACGACTGGGCCTATAGCCACCTGTAAATGTAATAACAGCTAACCAGAATCCTATATCTCATAGGGGAACCTATGCGGGCCGACAAGGCCACCATGCTGTCTAGTCATCTGTGACTCAACATAAAAGAATACTGTATATCTACGCGACTGGCAAGGTCACCACTACTATCAGACTATGGCCCCACACGGCCAACATAATCAATAATGCTAAACAGCTAAACAAAACGCACGGCCTCACATGACAGGCACAACTAACCATAGGGAGATGAATATATACAATCTGCAAGCCTCTATGAGTACTGATAAAAATTATCGGGACAGGGCCCCGACCTACCCATACTGTACAACAAAAGAAAATGAACTACACCT
>JACEIK010001604.1:128719-179005 GCA_018107945.1 Datura stramonium | reverse complement strand
ATGATTTAGCTACTCATGATTAAGAAATTCAAAAGCACATTCATCAATAACTTCATTGAATTTAATAGCAAGAGTAGTAAAATCAAATTCACAAAATAGTTTCCAACAATGGTTGTAACTTACTATTGAAAAGAAGAAGTAGAGAAGAGTGCTTTTTCCAAGTTTACCAATCAAAATCTCCCTATCTTTGCTAAGAGAACGTTCTAAAGCTGAAAAGGAAAAAAATGAATGTGATATGCTCTTCTCTCTATCCCCCTAGTGCACAGTACTTTATCTGATATTTATACCTAGGAAAATAGGGCATCTTTAATCTCTTTTTTCGTGCTAGACAATTATACCCCTAAGCACTATTTTGGAATCGGTGGAGACACCGGTGATTTGCCGGTCCCAATTCATGAACTGCCGGGTGTCTTATCTGAGCCATCATTCAATTCTAGTGAGCATCAGCGGTTCATCCAACATTTAGCCGATACCAATTCGTGAACCGCCGGATCTTTATGCTTCTTTCCAGAAAACTGGGTGTCTTATGGGGACTGGACCGGCAAGTCGCCATTGGAAACTCGCGATTTTCGAGTGGCATTTTTCCTTAGGGGAAGCGATAATCGTCCTTTGGCCGACATTTCACCGATTTTCATAAGCGGGCCATCGATTTTCTCTCACTTCCTTCTTCTTGCTTCATTTTTTCTCTTTTCTACGAATTTAGGCATCTACACACAACAAAAGCGAAAAGGGCATAAAATCATATAATCAATTAAAAAACTAAGCAAAAACTCATGCTTATGAGCCTAATGAGTTGGTAAATTTCCAACTCATCAAACCCCCAAACTTGAACCATTGCTTGTCCTCAAGTAATACAATACTTATTCAATTGAAAAATATGCCACCTCTATGTAAAATTAAACATCACCAATCACCTGAACTATGACTCCCCAAAAATATGCTCACCAAGCTCACCGAAAAAGAGAAGTAAATGCCCCAAAAGAACAAAAGAATGAAGATGTTTCAATAGGCTACCACTTTCCACCAACAAGGTTCATGAAAGGATTCATTTAGTAAAACAAGGGCATTGTTCAACCACGAAATACACATAGCATCTCAAGTTATAATCAATGCACATTCAAAGCTTACCTTAGAGTTTACACTCCTCATGCCCTATTCCCACATTAATTCTGAATGCCCTTGTGTCCTAAAAAAGGAATGATGCCAGTCACCGAAATAAGAATCCCTATTCTCTGGTCATGTGATCATTTGAATGCACACAAAGGATTGTTTGGAAGAGACACTCACACTCACTCTCCCAAAAGAATTCTTCATGTACACACTTGACCCATATGCTTTCCCTTTATGTAATTCGCCACTAATGTAGAGTAGCTGCACTTCGAATCATTTAGGGCTTACGGGTTATGATATAGGCTCGGTTAAGGGTAGGATGAAAATTTTGGTTGTAATGACTAGATCCTCCCTAATGCTTTTTGTGAACATATCTCCCATCAACTCGTTCCACTCACTTCACTTTGTTTCACTTTTTTCATTGTTTCTAGCTTTCATCTCTTTAACAACCCTCCTTATAACCCCTTTGTCTTTCACAACTAGCCTTCTCACCTCAAGAGGAAGCACCAGTTCACATAAATTATTTTTCCCTTTTTGATTTATCCTTTTGTGCATTTTGATACAATGTGGTGCTCCCTCAAATTGAAAAATTTATTTTCCCTTTTTGCACACCCCCAAACTTAGGCTTTTGCCTCATTTCTCATTTTTTGAATCACTCCCTCTTTATTAGGCTTAAAGCCTCATTTCACCTCTATCTTGTCACTAGCATTTAGGGAGAATGAGTGCAAGAAAGAGGTATTAAGAACAGTCTTAAGGCTTGTAGTGTGGTTGCCAAAGAAAGAGTCTAAGAGACAATGTTGGCTGACAAGGATCAATGCTCAAGGAGGGTATATGGGTGAAGTGACTAGACAAAGGAAAGTCTAAACTCATGTTCTTGGCGCAACTACATTTAGGATTTCTCCTTGAATCATATTTGGTGCAAGTTCTAGACAAGATTTCATGCATGAGATTCATCAAAATTTCCTCACTACACAAGGAATCACCCTTAAAGGGTCCACAAGAGTCATTCTAAACACAAGATTTCAAGTTAGGACATCAAAGTAGGAAAACATCATAAGTCAAGCAAAGAATTTACAACGTATGAAAAAGAATGCTATGCTATTGTGTCAACAATTGCTCATTTTCTTCATTTTCATGCCCTCATTTTAAATTCCATTTCAACAATTTTTTTTGGTGGTGCCTTTCAAAACAACTTCATAAGAGACTCAAAACAACATGACATTTTCCCTTAAGAATGTCACCACTCAATCTATCATCGGGAAATGCCAACCCAGTTCGATAGAGAAAATAAACAAAAAAAAGAATTCTCCTCAGAAAAGAACTATGGTCTAAAGAAAACCCTCGGGGTTTTGATTACTACACTACTATTTACAAAGGCGAAAATGAAACAAGACTTTGGGTCATTTCATGAAAAATTTCGCAATTCAAAATAAAGACCCCATTTAATCACTAACCATCAACCATCAAGACTACCAAGTCATTCATTCATTATTTTTTCAAAGAAAAACACGCCCGATAAGGAAAATCATTAATCATAAAAAAACAATAGACTGACAAGGGCTCTACTCAATCAATTTCAAAATAAAAATAGAAAACATCCAAAGAAAACATCCATCCCTGACCCCATCATCAACAACGCTCATCCCTCCCCCACTTAAGAGAGTACATTGTACCCAATGTAAATATGCAAAAGGGAAAGGGACAAGAAACTCCCTGAGTGGGTCATTCTTCCTCATCATCAGCCTCTACATCACCTGCACCACCATCATTAGCCTCACCTAGCCCAGCAAAATCATCTCCCAAGCCCTCGAAGAGATCATCAATCAGACCCTGAATTGGGGAAGGAGCAGCCAATGCAGCATCCAGGGCGCTCATATTTGGCGCTTCTATTGAAGTTCGATTCTTCCACTCTTGTACCTCAGTTCGTAGGGAGGTGACTACCCCTTCAACTGCATCCACCCTCTTGCATAGCGTAGTGACACTCTCATATAACGACTTGAGCTCCTTTTTGATCCTTTGGGCAATGAGTGTGGGGAGGCTCTTAGCCAATCTCTGAAGTTGGCTCTTGTGAGAGTTTGTCATCTCCACAAGTCTGTGGAGACCACTTGGTTGAGAGGATTGCGGAGGGGGAGATGCTCCATGCTGAGGCATGTCGCCTGAAGCTTGGCCTGACATTTCTGACTGGGGCATGTTTGACTCTGGGGCTTGTGGTGATTGGTCCGACCCATGGGAAAGGGACCCTTCATTGACTCCAAAGGCTTGCAGTCTTTTTGTTTTCATTACCGGTGTCTCGGCATCTCTCTTTCGTTCGATGACTATTACTACTAGAGCAGCGAAAGGGGTTTCATCAGGCAACAAAGACACTCCAGCTTATGAGCAAAGCTGGAAAATCAGGACGACGTAGGGAATTGAAATGCTATATTGTCAAGCCTTTATCTTCATTTGCTGAGCAACAATTTCCCTGAAGTTAATGGGGACTCTAGTCATGATGCAGGCAATAGGAATAACAGTTTATAAGCTGACCCTTTGCTCATTTTTTGAGGGGATGATATGGCCAAAAATAAAATCTAGCCACAGCTTGGCCTCGAACTTCAAATCGTGGCGAGATATTTCGCCACACATGGAGGCCTAAAGAATAGTGTTAACAGCGATGATTCGGGTTAACCAAGCAAATTGATCCTTCATATTCTACTTGGGCCATGTACTTCATACCATATTCAATTTCATCTTCCCAAAATATGGAGTTAATGGCCACTAGGTAATGTCAACTTCCACCCCTCTTAGCATCACTGACGGTAGGCATGGAAAGTCGTCGACCTTGCCCCTCTGTTGCATGTTATATTGTTGGGCCTGATATGAGGCATAACATTTTTTCACCAAGCTGGGGTAGTAAGGCGGGAGAGGGTTGGCAAATGCATTCTATTGCCTATCTGTGAATCGGGCAGTGATGTTGGGAAGATCACCCCTTAATCCCGCCAAATCAAAACGCTTCTCCAGTGTGATGGATCGGCCTTGACAAATGACATAGTGCTCTTGCACATTTGGGACGCAAAAGATGATTGCTTCCTTGGTTTTGGCATGTGGTGGATCTGCCTTTGCTTTGTCCTTGCCCTTTCTAGAAGATGAGGTAGGGGCCTTTCCCTTTCATGTATTCCTGGATGAAGACATGGTTTTGCTGCAAGGATGATGTTAGTGACAGCTATTCGAGAAGTAAACTAAAATTAACAAAAACTATTCTAAGGTTGAACTAAGAAATAAGGGTAAGCAAACATCATTTAAAGGACCACCACCATGGGCAAAACACTGGTGAGTCGTAGAAGAAATCCGCAGACTGCCGCTTCCTCGCCGATGTGAGACAGAAAACTAGGCAACTTAAGAATGGACCGATGATTGAGCGGCGAGTCGCCGATCCTAATTCGTGAACCACCGATGTAATGCGGATTCACTCAGTGGCTTGAAGCCATTTATAAGAGTGAACCGACGTTCCATCAGCGATTCGCCGAACCCAACTAGTTAATCACCGGACCCCATTGTCCCCAAATAAAATTTTAGACAGATCAAAGGCGCCCATTAACAACACCCACACACAACAGGATATAATTACCACTACTACATTTAAATAAAATCCCATGATGGTTTTCCCTTAAGAATGGCATCACCCGGTCTATCATCGGGAAAAACATTGCATTTCATTCCTATTGAGTTACTTAGACTTCACCCATTTAAAAAATTCACACACATAGAACACATATTCTCCATTCCTTTCAACAAACAAAGCATATTCATGAATTCATTAGGAATGGAAAACAAAGTATTAATACTAACAGAATTAAGAACCATTGAGAAAATTATGACAAGGGCAATAAATCTTTTACCACAATATCGGAATGCTTGCACACTTGAGCTTGAATATCTTAGACAACTCTCAACATTGGCACTTCAGGAGATGTGTAGTAAAGAAAGGAAGTGTGAGTGTAGTGAGTGTGTTAGTGAAAGGAGGGAGAGGGTTTTATAGTTGAGAAGTGGAAGATTGATAGGTTAAGGGGAAGGTGGAGAATTAATGTGATGGTGTGTCGGTGGGAAGTGGGAAGGTGTAAAGGTGGAAAAGTGGAAAGGTGGAAAAGAAGGAAATGTGAGGAAGTGGGAATGTTGGGTAGTGGAGAGACAAAAATGGAAAGAAAAAATTGTGAAAAGGGGGAACTAAGGGAATATTTTGTAGAATAGGTCGGCTCAACTGATATTTGGAATTCNAAGCATTGTATGGGAGAAAATGCAGATCGTTAGAAAAGGGGGAACTAAGGGAATATTTTGTAGAATAGGTCGGCTCAACTGATATTTGGAATTCAGTGGATCCTCTCTTTAATTTCCATTTTGAGACGAATTCGTACCTCGACCGATACTACATCGACGGTTCGCCGAAGCATACCAGCATTCCGCTTCTTTGCCTTTTTCTTTACCGAGTATTCGTGCCCAGTTCTCTGTTCTCAATCGACGACCCACCCACAGTTCAAGAATTGGATCGGTGATTCGCTGGTGACCCGCCGCTTAGGCGCCCAAGATTCAAGTACTCTGTGTTACATCAATACCCCACCGACGGTCTACAGTTTTGCATCAGCGGTTTTCCGATTGGTCCGCCGATCTATTGATCCAAGCCCCAACCTTGTGTTTGCACTCATATTGAAGCAGAGGTTTGCACTTCTGGATCTTGACTTGACGGTTCAGCGCCATTCCTCTCTATGTGGTTTGAATCTTCCTTTTCCTCACTTCATAGCTCCTACAAAAACAAAAATAGCAAAGACATAATACAATTCACTAGACACTTGGGTTGCCTCCTAAGAAATGCCTTAGTTAACATCGTGGCACGACATAGATCTTATTCAACACCTCTTTTTCGGTGGATCATTCTCTGACTCTGTCTCCTTCATCTCCAATCCCTTGTCCTCCTCATTTTGCAACACTAGTATCACCTTGCATGTAATACCCCGAAAATGCCTAGGAGAAGACCCGAGAGCTAAAAGTTGAAAACTACTGAAATTGGGAAAATATCACCGAACGAGTCATGTAACGACTTGTGGTATCAAACCACGGGTCGTTGTATGCAGTCGTGGTGAGGGAATTCTGGGTGGCAGTGGAGATGACGGACGAAACAATGACTCATTTTTTGAGAAAACGAGTCATTGTTAGCAGGCGTTGGATGAGGTTGGGTTCAGCAAATGGGATACAATGGGTCATCCAATGACCCGTTGTGAGGAGAACTGACCCTTGGTTACCGGTCGTTGGTTGGTTGCCAATATTTCCAGTATATGATATGAATCAAGACCATGACTCGTTTAAAGCAACCACAAGTCGTGGTGAGGCTCATGGTAAGTAGGTTCAAATTTTTGTGAAGGGGCAGAAATGGTCGATTTAACGGTCCGTTGTTTCAGAGGACAAGTCATCCTGTCTATCCGTTGTTTAGTTTCAGAGGCAGGCCTCATCAGTGCAAATGACGAGAAACACAACGGGTCATCTTTCCTTCCAACGACCCGTTGGTTCCATCGTTGATCCAACCTGGATAGTTTCCAGGGCAGATTCATTAAAGGCATTTTCAAATTTTCCACGATATGAGACCCTAAACTATGTCATTTTATCGTATACAAGGTGGGTTTTTAGGGGGATAATTTATTCTAAGTCCCCATTCATGCATGCAAGAGTTAGAGAGGTGATTATAGGGCGATTCAAGGCTTTCTCTTCAAGTTCTTCCAAATTCCTTCTTGGGCATTCAAGGGAGGTTAAGAATTAGTTGTTTTAAGTTATGTAAGGCTATCAATGGGTGTTTCCTTCTTCACCCATGCCAATTCTCTATGATTTTATGAAAATTCTATCAAAAGTTTATGAGGTTTTGAAGTAGATTTATATAAAAATCTAATGATTACTAATAGGCTTTGTGATTTTTGAATCTTATCATATTCTAATGGGTTTTGATCAACTTTTATGATTCGAGCTCATTTATAATATTATTGATTCTTGATTTCTATTGAATTTAGCCTAATTATGCATGACTCATGATGAATCGATTTATGATTTACTTTTCCATTAATGATATTTACAATCCCAGCATGAATTATGATTTCTATTATGGATTTTATCAATTACCCATCATGATTTAATGGATTTCTAGCTCCATGCATGATCTACAAGTATGTATGAATTTTATGATTCATGAATTATATTTTGGCCGACTCACGGACCCTATGTCATGGCTAGTTCATGTATGTACAAGTATGTTTATGATTATCATGATTTAATTAGCCCATGAATTCGTATATGTTATACTATGAGCACTATATATGTTTTGGGAGTAGTATGGAACACCTAGTAGGTTCGGGGCTCAAGTTAGGCCTCATACCTCATAAACTATGTGCCATCGTAGGTATGTTGGGACCTCCTTTGTAACTTTCCCCGACCCAAATGGCCCTTTTCATGGTGATATAACGCCCTTCATGGTTCTACCCTTGGTAAGGTACGAATAGCCTCCTGACTAGGTTTACAGGTCGGACTTCGTGTGTGCTCATATGAGTTATGTCGGTTAAGAGAATCTCCCACTGTTCCTCATGATCTATGCATTCTTATGATTTTGTATTTTGGCTCAAGTCATGTTAAGTAAGGCTTTTCTCTTACGATTACGATTATGTTGTATTACGAATATTTTGAAAACCTTGAGCCTCATGTTATGTTATGATGTTTACAATATGAGAATGATGTCCACTCTTATGATCATTTATGAGTTTTTTTAAAAATATTTTTAATGTCCGCTTTACCGACCTTGCATACTCGGTACATTCCACGTACTGACCGCATACTTTCTCTGTCGTATCATTTCATGATACAGGACCCAGATCTCAGGTGCATCTGCATCATTAGATTGTCTCAGAGTTTGCTTTTAGCGTATTGGAGAGTCCTCATGTTCCTAGGGCTATTTGATATACATGCTACTACTTTATGTTTCAGTATATGTTTGGGTTAGTTGGGGGTGTTGTCCCATCAACCCATCATTGTAGTAGAGGCTTTCAGACAAAGTATAGAATTCAGGTTATGTATGTCTAAGAGATTCTACTATTTTGATATGTTATGATTCCGTTTCCTTATGTCAAGTCTTTCGCTTATGTGAATGAATTAGATGTATGCTCATGCCATGGCTCGACTTGGGGTATCTCGAGGCTCCTTGTCCCATGTCCATGATCCAGGTGTACATTCGGGGGGTGTTTCAGCTGATGGACACACCTTGAAAGTGACTTCCTCACTTCCAACTCTGAATTTTATCTCCCCAAGTTCCACGTCCACAACAGCTCTCCCCGTAGCTAACAACGGTCTTCCCAAAAGAATGGGTACCTCCACATCCATTTCGCAATCAAGGATACCAAAATCAGCAGGTAGGATAAACTTATCCACTCTGACCAACACATCTTTTAACACCCCCACCGATTATTTTATGGACCTATCCACCATAAGCAACCTCATCGACGTATGCTTTGTGCTTTCGAGTCCCAATTTATTGAAAATGAGTAGGGGCATTAAATTTATGCTGGTACCAAGATCACATAGAGATTTTTTAAAAACACATATCCCAATTGTACAGGGGATTGTGAAAGCTCACATGTCTTTCCGCTTGGGGGCAATGTTACTCATCATCATTTCACTACAATGGTGCGTTTTCTCCCCACTACCTGCATCATCCACCTTTTTCTTCTTCAGCAATTCTTTCATGAACTTTGCATAACCTGGCATTTGGAGAAGAGAATCCACTAATTATTGATGGACAACTTACTAAACATGTTAACAAATTTGCTGAACTGGTCATCCTTTTTTTTATTGGCCAACCATTATGGATAAGGAGGTGAGACTCTTGATTCAACCTTGTCATCAATTGCGGACTTCATGCTCGCGTTATCGTTATTAGCATGTGAGAGGATTTCATCATCCTTCCCCTCTCCTTCCTCTTCATTCTTTTCCTCACTCCTTGGAGTCTTTGGCATCGTATCGAATTCATTTTCCTCATCTGATTTCGGGTTATTAACCTCTTTGGGCTTCACCGGTGCATCTCCAATCACATTGCCACTCCTAATGACAATATCCATGCATTGACTATCTTTCTTTAGATTAGGCATTATGTCACTAGGAAGCGTTCCCTTCATTCGGGGGTTCATTTGAGCCGACTAGTGATTTATTTGGGCCTCCAAATGCTTGATAGAGGTTGAATGTGAACTAACTATTTAGGAAGGGTTAGACACCTCCCCTCTTAACTCTTTGACCCCGCTCTCAGTTGACTCCACTTTCTTTAGAACTCTAGATAGCATTTCTTCAATTTTTGAGCTACCCGCGTCACTCATACCCGGATGACTATGGGAGTTCCCAACTTTTGGAGGGGGGAACATACGGGTTCAAACTCTGGTGATATCAATAACCCTCTTGATTTTTCTCCCTGTGACCCCATCTTTCATTTCTTTCGGTCACCCCTGTGGCTCATGATTTCTCCAGCCTGGATTTTCATCCCTTGGCTGCCACGGACCTTGATTTGTTCCTTGGAATCCAAGTCAAGGATCTCTGATCTGGTTTCCCATGTATTGACATTATTCTTCATATATCGGCGATGACGATTGTCCATCATATTGCAAGGGACCTTGCATTCCCACAACATTTACCACCTTGGGCCTTGCTCCCATTACATATTTTGTCATCAATTCCAACTGTGTCATCATCTTGGCAAGATTCTCATCCCTCTCTTCATCCCTTTTTCGCAATTCAATTTTCAATGCACTTGAGCTAATCTCATGGGTTGACACATTTGTCTCTCGCATGTGCCAAGCCTTATTGGTCTTTGTTTCTGTCTAGAAGGGCTTTGGCCAACCAATATGTTTTATCCATAATAGAACCGCCAGCTAGGTTGCTGGCCATAGACTTGTTGATGCAATCAAGGGCGCTGTAGAAGCTTTGAAGAAGCACTCCATCCAGTAGTCCATGATTTGGGCAAAGAGCAACCTTTTTTTGAAACTTAACCATGCCTTATGCAAAGGCTCTCCCGATTCTTGCCTGAAATTTTTGATGTTGTCCCTCAGCTGCAACACTTTGATGGAGGGAAAAAACAATCCAAAAAGATGTCGGTTAACTCTTGCCAAGATGTAATACAACCAGGAGGGAGTTCCTCCAACCACATTGTTGCCTCCCCATCAGCGAGAAAGGAAAGAGTCTCAACCTGATTGACTCTTGACTAATATTTGTAATATTGAAGGGCTGGCATATCTCCCAGAAGTTTCTCAAATGCCGATTTGCGTCCTCACTTGATTTCCCGCCAAAGAGTCCCTTCATTTTCGATAAATGTAGCATGGTACTTGTGACATCAAATACTGCATTCCCTACTGTAGGTGGTAGGCGAATGGTTCCCGTAATTTCCGGCATCACTGTAGGATCCTCGTCGTTCTCCATGTTACCTTCCACTGAGCTATCCCCCGCTCAGGAGTGATGACTCATGTGGTTGTAAGATCCTAACAAAAACAGCAAACTCACGTCATGTAGCTACGATGTAAAACTATTTCAACATAACAATCAAAACAAGAATATCAAGCACTAGTCCCCGGCAACAGCGCCATTTTTGATAACGTCCAAAATATATCCTTCATACAAAGAATATACATGGCCGAAGTATCAACACAAGTAACTCGACGAGTGTCGGGGTCGAATCCCACAAGGACTAGTGAATGATAGTTACAAGTGTCGGTTGAGAAATTAAAGTTAGTTTGCACCACGTAGAGTTAACATAAAAATAAATAAATTGGGCGAAATGAAATTTGTACTGAATTGTATTTGGCAATTTAGTGGAATAAAATAGTAAGATTAGCTAGATTTTCAACAATAGTGTGAAAGACTAGAGGTGTGGTGTAGATGATATACTAACTAGATGGGGAGATGCTAGGTCATCTTATAAGTTCAACAAGTGTAAATAATCTTGGGAAGTCGGTAATTACAACTTTTCAGCCTTATAATTACCTCTTACTAGAGTTTTATCAAACCTCTATCCATGATTTAGCTCAACCTGATTAGATTTGGATTAGCAGCTGCACTAGTTTCTAGTTGTTAGCTACTATTGAGGAATGAAACTGCGATTTTAGCTATTTCTAACCCAATTTCACAATATCTCATCCATACCCACTATTAAATTCTCTTTCAATACTTAATTATTCTTTTACAAGAAATAATCAAGCAAGAATAAATAGACCCATATCATAATTAATGGATCTTCCTTTATGGATTGAAGAGAATCTAACAGATTTACACTTATTTAAATAATATGAAGATGACTCTAGCAATACCCACTCTAATTAAGTATTCATCATCACACACCTCTAGTTAATGATTTAGCTACTCATGATTAAGAAATTCAAAAGTACATTCATCAATAACTTCATTAAATTTTATAGCAGGAGTAGTAAAATCAAATTCACAAAATAGTCTCCAACAATGGTTGTAACTTACTATTGAAAAGAAGAAGTAGAGAAGAGTACTTTTTCCAAGTTTACTAATAAAAATCTCCCTATCTTTACTAAGAGAATGTTTTAAATTTAAAAGGCAAACAATGATGTGATATGTTCTGCTCTCTATCCGCCCCAGTACGCAGTAGTTTATCTGATATTTATACCTAGGAAAAGAGGACATCTTTTTTCTCTTTTTCCATGCTGGATAATTATACCCCTTAGCACCGTTCTAAAATTGGTGGAGACACCAGCAATTTTACGGTCTCAATTTATGAACCGCTAGGTGTCTTATCTAAGTCATCACTCAAATCTAGTGAGCATCGATGGTTCATCCGTCATTTAGCCGATACCAATCTGTGAACTGCCGAATCTTTATGCTTCTTTCCAGAAAACTAGGTGTCTCACAGTAACTGGACCAGCGAGTCGCCACTGGCAACTCAAGATTTGCCGGTGGCATTATTCCTCAGGGGTAGTGATAATCGGCCTTTGGCCGACGTTTCACTGGTTTTCATCGGTGGACCATTGATTTTCTCTCACTTCTTTTTTTTTGCTCCTTTTTTGCTCTTTTCTACACATTTAGGCATCTGCAAACAATAAAAGAAAAAAGGGCATAAAATCCATATAATCAACTAAAAAGCTAAGCAAAAACTCATGCTTAGGAGCCTAATGAGTTGGTAAATTTCCTACTCATCAAGGAGTAGCCACATCAGGGAGTTCCCATCACCTTTTCTGTTTTCTTGCATATATTGGGGATAATGTATTTTTATAGTTCGGGGTGGATTGAGCTCTCTCTTTCTCTCTTGTGGTTATTGTTGAAATGTTTTGTCCTTGTCGGGCTTGTTGTTGATATTTTGTTTTCCTTGTCGGGTTGATTTGATTTCTTTTTATGTTACCTTGGTTGTTGGCTACTGCACTTGTCGGGCCTGTGATGAATGAAAAATTGTTCTTAAGTTATTAGTGCCATTAATTCGGTATGTGTTCAATTTCCAAATGTTTCATAACCTAATTCTAAATTATTTCCTTTTGTTTATAGTGGTTAGTGAATAAACTTCAAGAGTTTTATTTATGCCATGATTGTTTCCCAAGGAGCAATTTTCTTTTCTTTTCTTTTATTGTCAAACTGGGTGGCATTTCCCAATGATGGATTGAGAGGTGACTTTCTTAAAGGAAAATGTTGAGTTTAAAGTTCTTTTTGAGTCAATGATTGCAATGGCTTCTGAGAGATACCACCAAAAAATGAATGGCATGGCAATAAAAAAAATGATTTTTGAGAAAGAAAAGGGTATTTGAATGTGAAATTTGAGTACTCATTTTTCATAAGTTACACATTCTTTTTTTGGCTTCTTGATTCACATGTTGTCTTGTTTTATGACCCTTGATGTGGTGATGAAAATGGTGTGAACCCCTTGGAGGGTGATGCTTTTGGGAGAAGGTTTTAGGTTAATTCTCTTGCATGAACGATTATTTAGAACTTGCCCCAAATGTGACTCAAGGCAAAATTCTAGATGTAGATGCACTTGAAGATGATTTTAGACTTTCTTTTGATAGCTACTTTACCCATATGACCTCCTTGAGCATGAATCCCTGCTAGCAAATGTTGAGCCTTTACGCCTTTTCCTTGAAAATCACATTACAAGCCTATTACCCCTTTTGTAATCCCTCTTTGGCACCCATCCTTCCTAGTGCTAGTTGTGAGAAGAAATGCAAAAATGATGCTTGAAGTCCCAAAAGTGTGGCAATAAAAAAGGGAAAGATGAGGCAAAATCCTAAGTTTGGGGGTTGCAAAAAGGAAAAAGAGAAAAATGACGTGAACTCCAATGTAAGGTAGCACCACATTATGAAAAGAATGAATAAATTGTTTGGGTGAAAAGAACGGAATTGTGGAGAGGTGCTTCCTCTTTCTTAAATAAGATGAAAAGTGGTAACTAAGGAGGGATAAGGAGTGCTATTGTTTCAAAAGTGAAAATGTTGTTCAAGGAGAGATAAGGTGAGGGCGTGTTACACCCCGTAAGTTTCTACCATTTAGTCGGCCTATTCGTATGTTAGTCAAGAGTTTTGGAGTACGACGCGTGCGAGGAAGGGCTCGAAAAAAGGTCGAACAAGCACGGAATCGGGGAAGCGAGGGAGAAGGCTGGAGCAGGTTGCAAAAGGGGCATCGTGCCACGGACCCCCTCCCTTCGCGTTGGATACCGTGGCATGCCGGACTTTTGGCATGATAGGGTCCGTGCCATGAACCCTAGTCCACCGCACTAAGTATATAAATAGTCCCTTAGTTCATTTCAATTCATTTCTTTGAGATAAGTTCGGCCAGAGTAAGAGAGATACAAAGAATTTTTGTTATTTTTGTCCATTTACACTGCCAAATGCCATCTAAATCCAAATTAACTTCAGGTATCGAGTTATAAGCCCGCAAGGAGCATTACTACAGAGTTATTTTCTTGAAATTCACCTTGCAAATTGTATCCCAACCGAGTAGAAGTTGTCAGAACTGCTCCAAACTAATTTCTATATGATCACAGGCTTCAAGTAAGTATTTCTCCCTTCTGAACTCTCAAAAAATTATACGTTCTCGACCGTGTTTCATTAAGTTGAAATATAGTTAATATTAGTATTAAAAGTTATCGTTTTTGCCGAATTTAGTACTTAAAGTAGTCTCATTCTCCCAGTAACACGATTACAATTGGAAAGAGTTGTTGAGTATGATTTGAAACTCGCCAGTTAATTAGAAATCGGCGATCCAGGTATGTTAAGGCAAATTCATTCGGCAAGTTAGTTTCTTCAGTATTATAATTCAGTTTTAATCCCAGTAAGAAAGCCAGAAGTATATCTATTGTGATTAGCAGATGTTGTTAGCTGAGGCCAGTATCCTATGTGTATCTTGGGATTGACTTTGCCCAGTATAGCCTTCCATAGCCAACCCCAGGTTACTAGCTGTGTCGATGCCTGCCAGGGGCAAGATGACGTCGCTCCAAGGAGCGGTATGTCGTCTGTAAGGGACGAAGATGGGATCCAAGGTCCTCATACAGTCCATTCCATGGCTGGACTATTATATGTCATATTGGAACCACACCCCCTGTTGAGCTTGGTGCCTGGGGTGCAGATATTAGGAGTCCACTGGACTCAGACACAACTACAGTTCAGGGGCCGAGCCAGCTCATTTGCAGGCTCAAGGGATTGGTAGGACGACTACAATCAATAGTTGACCTGTTTTGACCTTGTTAGGGGTATATAGATTGAAGTGTACTCACCAGGGCTTATGGGGGCGGCCCCAGGTGGGTTATTTTGTGCTAATTGTACCTTCCGGCTTATGGGGGCTCAGTAAGGTTCTTGTTTTCAGTAGTTATAGATAGATTAGATAGTAGGAAGTTCAGTTATTTAAGTAGTATTTTTATCCCTTCTTCTTAGTTACTTTCAGTTTCCTTTCAGTTCATTCAGTTATTTACGATTACTGCCTTACATATTCGGTATATATTGTATTGACGCCCTTCTTGGGGCACTGCATTACTTGCCTGCAGGTATGGATAGACACGGGCTAAGACCTTCCTAGTATCTAGCTAGGACTAGTAGTGCAGTCGGCTCCTTTTCTCCGAAGCTGATAAGTTAGAAAGTTTACCCTCTTTTTGTCTATACAGTTTATGGGTAGGTCGGGACCCTGTCTCGACTAGTATATCACTTCTAGACGCTTGCAGATTGTCTCAGATTCCCTGTGGTTAGTTGTTGTTGGCCGTGTGGGTCCCTTATATGTTTTATCTTGTGTGTTGGCTGTGTGGGGCCTTGTTTAGCTGTAGTAGCGGCCTTCTCGGCCATAGACTAGTTTAGTACTGAATTTACTTTATAGTCATATCTAGATATCATGGTGGTCTTGTTGGTCCACATAGGAATCCCTATTATTACCTATTTTTGGTTAGCTATTTACTTTTACAGGTGGCTATAAGGCCTTGTCGGCCGGGGGCTGTGTTTACAGCCGAGATATAGCCCGTTGTTTTCTTGATTTGCGAATTAGCATTAGTTATGCACCAGAGGTGCACAAGCTAAGTCAGGCTAGTTCAGATCCTAGTAGGGAACTAGGTGCTAGTCATGCCTCCCAAGGTAGGGCGTGACAGGATGATCTCAAAAGAAAATGGAATATGCAATAAGATTAACAAAAAAAGAGCATTAGGGAGGTTCTAGTCACTAGAACTTAAAAGTCATCTTACCTTTACCCCTAGACTTCATCATGATCTCCATGTCCTAATTGATTTTAAGTGTAGAAACTCTAAATTAGTGGCGAGTTACACGAAGGGCAAGCCTATGGGTTAAGTTATGTGCATCAGAATTTCTTTGTGAGAGTGAGCCTATTTGTTTCATTCTATAATCTCTCGAGTGTGACTTGCTTGGTAATTAAAAGGGATTCTTTCTTGATGTGAGTAGCATCACCTCCTTGGGGAACATGCTTGCACGTGCAAAAAGATGTGATTGAGAAAAGAATGTAGTGAGTTTTAAGGATCTTTGAATGTGAATTTTAATGACTGAAGATGATATATAAGCTTGCTGTGATCAACCTGTCCCTTGTTTTGAATGAAGAAATCAACTGTGAATCATGCCAATTGATTGTGGCCATCTTTTGAAGCATTTGCATTGAGTCTCCTCTTTTCCTTTTAGTTGGTGAGTGATTTTGGGGTTGTTTGATTCCTAGTGGTCTCTTCTGAAAAATCTCATATACAATGACATGCGTACTCCAATTGTTTAGCTGTAAAGAATTGTCATGCTTGAGGACGAGCAATAGTTCTAGTTTGGAGATTTGATGAGTTGGTAATTTACCAAGTCATTAGGCTTTTAAACATGAGATTTTTCTTGGTTTTCAAGTCATTTGGTAGGATTTTATGCTCTTTATCTTTTATTTTTGCAAGAACTCAACTTAAAGAGAGAAGCAAGGAATTACTATATTAATCTTGTAATTACTCATTTAGTATAAATATGTTAGTTTCTCCCAAGTTATAACTGAATTACCCATAGTTGCAAATGTGGTTATGTATACTTATTCTATTTTTTCTTGAAAAGGGGAAATTGAATATGGGTGAAAAGCGATGGTGGGCAATTGGGTTTTGAGTGTGAGGGGTTCGGCGAGAGTTAGCCAAAACTCATAGTCATACACCCATTAGAGATTTGATGCTAGAGATAGCTCAAATCTTGTCTAAGTTGTAGTGGATAAATTAATTGAGGCTTGGGGTTTGAGAAAACTCAAGGAAAAAACACCCAAATGGTTGAAAAACATCGTGTATCTCTTTATCCATGGTTATTTATGCTTATGAGTAATAATTTGATTTTATAGTTAATCCCAATCCAATCTAACCCCCAACAATAGCACAGCCCTGACCCTAGCTCATAATTGTTCATTTAATTTGGTTGCCTTATTGTTTTGATAGTTGATTTTAATTCAAATTGTGATATTACTTTTTCCCCCAACATTTATTTTCTTATTTTTAATGCTTGGATGCAATTTTAGTTCAATTCAATAGACAACTTTTGCGTTATTCAATTTCTATATCCTGTGGATTCGACTTCGACTCTTAGTTGGGTATTTATATTGCGACGATCGTTTACACTTCCTCCTCGTGAAGAGTATATTTAAATATCATCAGATATTATGTACCATCTTGGTAAGGCCAATGTAGTGGCTGAAATGAGTCGAGTCTTTAGCTATTGAAAAGTCTTCTCGCAGGCATCCAACCATTGAAATTTGAATTCTTGTGGGTCAACTTAGTCAACGGTGCTGCAATGGATGAAAATCCCTCAACAAACCTTCTGTAGTAGCCAGCTAAACCCAAGAATCTACTGATATCCGAAGGACTAACTGGTTTAGGCCAATTCTTCACAGCTTCTATCTTTTGAGAGTCCGTTTGTACACCCTCACTTGACACCACATGGCCCAAAAATACTACTGAGTTCAACCAAAACTCACACTTGCTAAATTTAGCAAACACCTGGCAATCCTTAAGAGTCTGTAGCACAATCCTTAAATGAGTTGCCTGCTCCTCCTTACTCTGAAAGTATATGAGAATGTCATCTATGAACATAATTACGAACATGTCCAAATATGGCTTGAACACCCTATTCATCAAATCCATAAAAGTTGAAGGAGCATTTGTTAGTCCAAAAGACATAACTACAAACTATTAATTACAATACTAAGTTTTGAAGGCTGTCTTCGAAATACCAGTTTCCCTAACTCATAGCTGATAATAACTGAACCTAAGGTCTATCTTTGAGAAACACTTAGCACCTTGGAGTTGGTCAAACAAATCATCAATTTTGGGGAGGGGATACTTTTTCTTGATTGTAACCTTGTTCAACTGTCGATAGTCATGCACATATGAAGAGAATCATCCTCCTTTAGAACAAAGAGAACTGATACATCCTAAGGGGATTTGCTAGGTCTGATGAAACCCTTGTCTACAAGATCCTCCATTTGCTCTTTCAACTCCTTTAGATTAGCTGGAGCCATTCTGTAAGGAGGAATAGATATAGGCTGCATATCGGGAAGAAGGTCAATGCCAAAGTCAATCTGCCACTCGGGAGGGATTCCTGGTAGATCATCTGGGAAAACCTTCGGATACTCACACACTATAGGAACTGAGGGGAGCGTCGGGGTCTCGCACGTAACATCTTTAACTCGACCTAGATGGTAAACACAACCCTTGGAAATCATCTTTTTGGTCTTAAGGTAGGAAATAAAGTGACCTACAGGCACAACTGAACTACCCTTCCACTCTAGGACAGGATCACCCAAAAATAAAAACTCTACTGCATAGATTCGACAATTTATTGAGGCATAACATGCATGTAGCCAATCCATGCCAAAGATAACATCAAAAGCTGTCATGTATAACTCTACTAAATCTGTTGAGGTGACTTTCTAAAGAACTATGACAAGGAAATTTATGTATACCCCTCGAGCTATAACTGAGTCACCAATTGGAGTAGAGACTTAGAAGGGTTCTGATAGGATTTTGGGAATGACTCCGAAACTACTAGAAACATAGGGCATCATAAAAGATAAGGTAGACCCTAGATCTACCAATGCATAAACATCAAGATGAAATATTCGTAATATACCAGTGACCACATTTGGAGAGACCTCCTTCTCCTGACGAGACGAGAAGGCGTAAAATCTATTCTAACGCTGACCACCACTTGCACTAGTGGCCGCACCCTGCTGAGCTGAGCGTGCTGGTGGAGCTGCTGAACTGGTGTCTGGTCTCAACCTCTACCACGGCCTTGTTCGGCTGGAGGGCAGTCTCTGAGCATTTGATCGGGCTTCCCGCACCCAATACATGCCCTTGAACCGACTAAGAACTGACCGGTGTGCCTTCTACCACACCTGTCACAAACTGGAATGCTGGGCTCCATTGACTAGCTCCCCTGACCTTGAGAGCCTGATCCTCGTTCTCTCTGATCATGCCTAGACTTGGATGGCACGTTGGCTAATGACGGCACTGGGGCTGATAACCTCCGGTGGCACTGCTGGAGATGTCCACCTCCAGACCCGTGTTGGGAGAACCCAAAACTATCTATCCTGGCCCTTTTGGCCTCTCTCTCCCGGTACCTCACCTACACCACCTCCATCTACTGGTCATACAAGACCAATCGGGAAAAGTCAATGTGTTGATGTAGCATAGCGGTTCTGCAATCCTTAACCAAGTAATATCCCACCCCATTCACAAATCTTCTCATCTGAGCTCTCTGATTAGCCACTATATCCGACGCATACTTTGAGAACTGGGTGAACTCTAGAACATACTCCTAGACAATCATATTATTCTGTCTCAAATTCACGAATTCAACTGTCTTGATTTCCCTTATCTCCTGGAGAAAGAACCGGTGTAGGAGTGCGATGAGAAACTTATCCCAACCAACAAGGCCCGCTCCAACTCCCCGACTATCCTTCCACTGCCTGTACCAAATATGAGAAACCCCTTTCCACTAATATGAGGCTAGGTCTGTACACTCATCTCCCGTTACCCCCGTAATTTGGGTGATCTTCTAGATCTCCTCAATGAACTCATTTGGGTTCTCATACACTCTCGACCCAAGAAACTCAAGGGGATTCATCCTGAGGAAATCCCTGACCCTAGCAGCTGTTGCGTTCCCATTCTGGGGAACATGAGCCACCTCCTGCTGGTTGACCTGAGCGGTCAAAGCCTGGGCTAATATCTGAAAAGCTGCCCTAAACTCAGCATGAGAGACTTGCTTAAGCACATGATCTGTTGGGGCTGGTGGGGCCTGCTTGTGCCCATCTCCATTTCCATCCTCATGGCCATTTCCATTTCCATTGATGTTCCTTCTTCCATTAACTCGGCAAGGAGGCATGATTCTGAAAATGCGTATAACATTAATTAGAAGGATAGAGAGATACTTTATCACATGACATAGATCATGAAAGAAGGAAAATTTCCTAGAATGTTTCATAGACCCTTCATCATAAGTGTAGTGCACTTCACACCCATGAAAAAGAATCTACTAAATGTAGCTTTCAGATACCCTAGGGCACACTGAACCTTTGCTGTAATACAAAGTTTTTCATGACCCAAACATAGACTTGGATCTAGACACAAAACCTAGAACCATAAATGCCTCCAAGTTGACCCATAACATGAACATGAAAACTAAAGCTCAACATACACAAGAGAAAAACTAAATTTTGAAATAGCAGAAGTCTGAAAAATAAAATATCTAACCATTCAAAAGTATCAAAACATTGAATCCAAAGCTGAATAGAAAACTTTATGTCTGGAATGCCTCTAATTAACTGATGGGACAACACCCCCAACTAGCTTACTAGAAGATTGAAATTGAAAATGACAATAACTCATCTAACTGAAGGTCCTCAAAGGATGAGGACTCACCAATAACACTGTCTGGGCTAAACTCTGGAAGTTAGCTGGCGACTGGACTAAGTTTGAACATTTGAGCCTATATCATGAAATGATAAAACATGGAGTATACGGTCAATACTTGGTATGTACTGAGTATGTAAGGTAAGTAAAATAGGTTAAGTAAGTATAAGTTGAAAACATGCATAACATAAATCATATCATTATAAAATTTCGAAAGTAAGGACTGCATGTTGATATCTGAAAACAAACATGATTAGATATAAACTAAATTTCATAATGGAATTGAATGACCCAAAGATAAAACTGATATTCATAAGTAAAGCTGAGAGACTGATCATTGGGTCAAACCTGCTAAAAACATAATATTATAACTGATGAGATGCATAACTTAAATCATAAGGATCAATGGGAGAATTGCCATAATTGACACTATCACGATAGACCTTACGTGATCCTAACTATTACACTCAAGTGGATAGAGTCGTCCAAATCCTTGTTAGGGCTAAGGGCGCTACCATGATATTGATATCAAGTTGAAGGCCCATTCAAGGCAGGGGAAGATCACAAGGGAGGTCCAAAACTAACTAAATAATGCTATGTTGGCACGTAGTTTTGAGACTCAGAGTTTTCCTTATCCCCTAGCCTACTCGGTGCTAGACACTGCTCCCAAAAATATGTAAATGCTCTCCATTGTTTTTCAACAAATCTGATGATGTAATAACATGCATATCCTGAAATTTGAATATGGGGAGCCTTGTCTCAAAACATACTACAAAGAGGAAAGTGGGAGTATCGACTCAAAAATCATGTGGTAAGCTAATATTATAAAGCTGGACTGAATCATGAAAACATATATAAATCATGTGGCCTTGCTTGAAACTTTAACATACTTGAAATAGACATGATAGTAAAAATCATTGATTCATACAAGGGCAAATCATGAATATTCTTTCATGCTAGATATCTCATCATACTAGAAAACATAGATCATAAACTTGACTTTTCATGAAACTTGCATAATTGGGAATAATTCTTATAAAACTTGAAATCATGAATTTATAATCAATTTGCACATAAAAACTTTCCATGAATCTTAAAACATCATTTGAAACATGAAGGGGATTGACCTAAGAATTAAACATAGAGAATTTCCTAAATTGGGTTAAAACCCCATAGAATCATACACTTGAATTCGTGAACTTGAGATGGGATTTGGGAATGCGAGTGAAGGAAAAATCTCATTCACGACCCTTCATACCTGGGAAAGTTAATTCTATACCCTTCTTTGAATGCCCAAGAGATTCGCGGAAGAACTAGGGAAATTCTTAGACTTGAACGTCAAAAGAACTCTCTAAACTTGAATGCATGGGAGAGAATGATTTAGAATAAGCTAAAACTTCTTAAAACCTTCCCAACGGAGCTTAAAACGACATAGTTTATAGCTTAGGAGCTTAGGAATTACCAAAACACCTTTACTAATTTCGCAGGAAAAATGACTCTTCCATTCCTCAAGAGGGACTTCATGAGTCGTTAGGTGGGTCATGACTCGTGGCCCTCACTCGTGATGTCTACTAGAATTTAAAACTTTAAATCATCCACCTTGGCCTACTTCACAAGTCATGAAGTGATACCACGACTCGTGGCTTTATCCGTGGTCACCCACTGACCATGACTCCTCATTGTCTACCACCTACCTCAGGAATCACTCCACGACTCGTTGAGTGACTTCACAGGTCACTTGACGAGTCCTTCTGTGACTTGTGAAAATTTTTCTTATTTTCTCCGCTTCAATCCTTGGGTCTGATCTTAGGGAATTTTGGGGCATAATAATATGCAATAGAGGACTATGTTAAGCTTTACATCCATTAGATATTCTAACTTCACGGTGTCTCAATCTCCATTATTTCTGATAGAGGAGCTTAATTTACAACAAATTTCTAGAAGGGTTTGGTAGTCAGGTAAACTTCAACACAACTTTTTATCTGTAGACTAATGAACAGGCCAAGCACACCATCCAAATGCTGGAGGACATGTTATGTGTCTATGTGTTAGATTTTAAGGGAATCTAGAGTGATCAATTTTCTCTTATCAAGTTTTTCTATAATAACAACTTTCATGAAAGTATCCAAATAGCTTTGTATGAGGCTTTGTATAGGGAAAAGTGTAGGTCGGTAGTTGGTTGGTTCGAAGTCAGGGAAGCAAGATTGCTAGGGCTTGACTTAGTTCAATAAGCACTAAAGAAGGTTAAACTTATAAGAGGTAGAATACAGAACTCAGAGTAGGAAGAAGTCATATATAAATATGCATCAAAGAAACTAGAGTATTGATTTTGATGACTGGATATTTTTGAAGATTTTGCCTATGAAAGGCATTATGTGGTTTGGCTAAAAAAATTAATCTTATCCCAAGATACATTGAACCTTATAGAATCATTTGAAGGATAGAGGAGCCGGCACATGAGCTATAGTTGCCTGTAGAGTTAGAGGCAGTCCACCTTGTGTTCCATTGATGATGATATGGAAGTGTACTAGGGATCCTGCCAGTATTATGCTTGTCGAGGATGTTCAAATTTTTGAAGACTTGTCATATGTAGAGTTACCAATTGCTATTCTAGATCGCAAAGATAGGAAGCTCAGGACCAAGGAAGTAGCCTCAGTAAAGGTATTGTGGAGGAACAATACCATTTAGGAAAGGACGTGGAAAGACAAGGAAGTGATGATGAAGAAGTACCCCCAGTTGTTCCCGACTCAGAGTTTAGCATGAGGTAATTTTATTTCTTATTTCTCCCATTAGTTGTTCTCGACTCAAAGTTAAGCTTGAGGTAATTTAATTTCCTATTTCTCCCATTTGTTGATGTCTTTCTGTATTCTTGATATGTAGGAGATATAAGGTTTGGTATGTGTTGTAATATAGATTTTTACCTATGAGGCCTATAGTAATGATTTTTGGATAGTTGTTGAGAGATTGAGAATTTGGGATAGTACCTATTACAAACAAAACTCTGATGAAAATTTTAGAGGATTTCAGAGTCTACTAATACTCACAATCATTATTTGAGGACTAATGATCCCAAGGAGAGATGTTGTAATACCTCATACTTATGAAAAAGACTTTCGACCTCAGTACGTTCTCATTCATGTGAATTAGGGAGTTTATTAGGTGTATGAAGCCTTATGTCTGGGATGGAAGTACTTTGAAGTTTAAATAATTGAACTATGAAAGTTGCAGAAACATCTGTTGTACAGGTGTAGTAGGTGATGTATGAGTTGTAGATTAGATCTACAAGTATTAAAACACACTGCAAATGGAAGCCAAGTATTTTAGGTCACTGGACATATCTACAAGACAACATATGAATCATAGATGGATTCTATGAATCGCAGATCGAAGTACAGAGGAGTGCCTTGTGTTTTAAGCTACTAATTAAGGATTCATGGTGGAGCCTATGAATCGAAAATTCATTCTAGGAACAATATCAGGGCATCGCGTGGAGGTCAAGATATTTTGAGCTACTAGATAAGGGATATGAAATGACATAAGAACCAAACTTTTTATTTATGGTTTGTACCTTGCCCTCGTCAATGAAAATTCAAAGGGTTGATTTTCCCTTTCATAATATATAAAATGATTTACCGATCACAAATGAATTCTATGGTCCATAGCAGTGCCTAGATAATGTAACTTGATATTTTTCTCTGCCGTCTATATATAGTTGGACCTCAATTTTTCTGTCACGACTCGAGCGTAGACCCCAAATCGGGATACGAGATCTAGAACCACGAATAGCTCCAAGATAATCCATGGTACATACATAACATATTATTGAGCATAAACTAAGCATAAAGGAATCATGAACATAACATGAGCGGAAGGCCAAATGTCATAATGCATAACTATGGACAACAAGTCAATAATGTTGAACTATCTATAAATAGTTGTCTAAAAAGCTTCTAGTCATAGACGAGCAGATGGAACAACACCCTTAACTAGCTCTACCAAAACTGAAAACTGAAAGACATAAATAAAGAAACAAGTAAAACTGCAATCCTCATATCATGAGGACTCACCTAAAACAAGGGTTGAACTGGACTGATATGGGAGCGAAGCTAATGTAGGGACTGAGGCTGGTCACCCCAACCTATATCATGAAACGATATAGTATAGAAGTATGTGGTTAGTACTTTGAATGTACTGAGTATGCAAGGTAGGTAAAACATAATAGTAAAATAGTAAGATAAGATCATAAGTATAGGATAAAATTAAACATGAGAATGTGGGCAACATGCTAAAATCATGATTGTGAGATAGTCATAAACATGAGTTATTCATCGTAAGTTGTAGCATAATGACCCAAGGTTTTTAAAGAAAAGCATTTGGTTTAACATGGTTGAAAACATAAGTAAAAGATCATAACCTGATCAATGGGTCAATTTTACTATAAAACATGGTATCATAAGTCATGAACATGAATAACTTAAAACATGAGGAACAATCGGAGACTTCATCATAACCGACACCATCATGAATGAGCACGTGATTCCCCGCCTATCTCGCTCAAGTGGGAAGAGCCGTCCTAAGCCTTTCCAGGGCAAAGAAGGATAAAGGCGTGATATCATTTGTGAGGCCCATTGGGCTGAGGGAAACACTCTCTGGCGAGGCCCCAAGCATGAATATATAAACCTATGATGGTACATAGTTTATAGACCTGGGTGCTGATGAGTTGGTAATTTACCAACTCATTAGGCTTTTAATAATAATCTTTTCTTTGTTTTCAACTCATTTAGTAAGGTTTTTATGTCTTTTCTCTTTAATTTTGCAGGCATTGAACTTAAATAGAGAAAGTAGAGAAATTGAACTAATAAGAAAAGTGCTAGAAGAAGAAGATCTGCAGTTCATAGGTTGGCACTTACGAAACAGAGGTCCTACGGAGTCACACTGGTCAAGGGCTGAAGAGCACCTGCGAAATGCAGGTACGCACATGCAAAATGCAGGTAAGAACCTGCGAAACGCAGGTGAAACTGTAGGACACATCCATCTTTCCCTAACATAGAGCTGCAAGAGACTTGCGTCTCATGGATGGGTACCTGTGAATGCAGGTGCCGTGCAAGTGAAGTGCATGCTGAAATAGGTAAAATTGTCCAATCCAGCTCTGATACGAGGATATTTTTTATACTTCTCAGGGAAAAAATAGGAATCCGTGCACTAGAAAGAGGAGAAGACTTTCCCTAATTTGTAAACACCTTGATATTAGGAAAATAGAACATTTAAAAATATCAATTTTTATAGAGAGAGAAACATAGAGATAAGTGAGAGCTTGTCTTCTTCTTCAAGTTGTTAGGGTAAGAACCCACCATTGAAGCATACTTTGAAACTTACATTTTCTACTCAATGATCAATGTTAATGAATCTTTTGTTGGTATTATCTTTATATCCACATTCATGAGTAGATAATTTTTTTTCTAGGGGTATGTTCTTGATAAGAGTTTAGAATGGATTAGGTGTTGTTGTTTTAGTCTTAGAATCACTTATTTTGCATGAGTCTAATGCTTTCTCTAAGTTTTAGTTGAAATATTTATGGTTGCAAACATAAATTATGTTTACTTATCTTGCTTTTGCTTTAGAAAGGGAAGTAGGATATGGGTGAGAAAGCATTCATGGGGAATTGAGTTTTGAAGGTGTGGGGTTAGGCTAGAGATAGTCAAGACCCATTTTCATAACTCATTCAAGAGTTAAGGATATAAATAACTTAATTCTTCTCCAAGTCAATATGGATACTTTGTTATGTGACCTTTGGGGTTCGATAGAACCCACGTAAAATATGCCCAAGTGGTTGAAAGACATCAGGTACAACCTTGTCTATGGCTATTCATGCTTGTAGTGGATTCTTTAGACCTTTTAAAAAACCCCAATCCTATCGACGCCCCGTCAATAGCACATTCGTAGTACTTCTTCTCATTATTGATTCAATTCACATTGCCCTGTCTTGTTATGTATTTAGAATCATATAGTGATCTTATTTTCCCCCCAAATATTCACTTTATAATTTATTATGCAACGATGCTAGTTAGCTTAGAGCGATTTACTACTTTAGTAGCAATCATTCCCCTTTCCCTATGGATTCGACCCTAACTCTTAGTTGGGTAAATTATATTGCAAATGACTGTGACACTCTCTCACTTTGAGGAGTGAATTTGGATGTTATCAATTTTTGCACCGTTGCCGGGGAATATGTATTGATAGCCTAGAGTAGTTTGTTAATTTGAATTAGTTAAGCATCTTGTGTGAGTTTACATTACTTGTTGTTTTCGCTGCTTATTTAGGTGGAACTTCATGAGCCAAGACTCTCAAGTAGGTATGGTGGACGGCCATATAGACCAAGATGGTGATGAGCCGATGTTGCCCGACGTAGCTACTGTTATTCGCGTACCACCTACGGTAGGGAATGTTGTCTTCAATGTGAAGAGCACCATGCTACACATTTTGCAAATGAAGGGCTTATTCAGAGGGCAACCAAGTGAAGATGCCAATAGAAACCTCCGTAATTTTCTTGAAATCTGCCAACCTTTTAATATTACCAACATCAGCTAAGAGTCAATTTGGCTGAGGCTTGTCCCATTCTGATTCACGGGGGAAGCCACTGTTTGGTTAGAAGTGTTTTCCTCGGGTCAATCACTTCATAGTAGGAGCTAACAGAGGCCTTTTTGAAAAAATGCTCCCCTCCTTCAAGGATGCTTCAATTGAGGGACGAGATTTACCAATTTTAGACAACTTCCAAGAGAGCCCCTGCATGAGGTTTGGCTCTACTTCAAAAAGAAGGTTGCGATATGCCCCAACTATGGTTTACCAGATAGAGTCCTACTTCAAGGCTTCTAACATTCCCTTGACTTGATCAATAAGTTGGTGGCCAACAACCTTGCCGGTGGGTCCCTAATGGACCAAACATTTGGATTGGCCAAAGCTCTTCTTGATCATAAGACCAAAACAAATAAAGCATGGCACACTAGATAAACCGAGGTGTCCTCAAGTGGTTCGACTCCCAACCTTGTAACTGTAGAAATGAAAAGGCATGAAGAGAAAAGAGATGAAACCTTGGTAAAGATGATGACCCACCTTGAAGTAATGACTGGACATGTTATGGGGGCTGGAGCCAAGAGTGTGAATGTTGTAGGGACCCTAAGGCATGGTCAATATGAAGGAGATGGTTCACCTCCTAGATATAAGAAGGAATATCAATACATGGCAGGTCAAATGGGGGGTTCTCATCAAGTATACTAAGGTGCCAACTAAGGCTGTTGGCACCCTCTTGATAAGAACCAAGGTTGGAGAAATTAGGAAAATCAAGGTTGGAATGATATAAATGAGAGATGGGGGGACCGAGAGCAAAATTGTAAGGGGTATCATAGAAGCTCAAATCCATACATACCTCCTCCCAAAGCGGACGAGACCTAAATCCAACCAGGATCAGTGATGTTGGCAATTCTAAAAACGAGGAGATGTTGTCTAGGGTGTTGAAAAGGTTAGAGTCCACCAATAGTGGAGTAGAGGAATTGAAACGGAAGACGTCTAACCTCGCCCAAACTGTGAGCTCCCATTTGGCCTCTATAATGCATTTAGAGGCTCAAATGAATCATCTCACAACCCAAATGAACCTTCGAATGAAAGGAACTCTCCCAAGTGATACTATACCAAATCTGAAGAAGGATAATCATTACATGGCTATTGTCACGAGGAGTGGAAATGTTGTAGCTGATGCGGGTGTTAAGGCTAAGAAAGTTATTGATCTAAAAGAAAGTGATAGAATGAGTGATACAGTGCCAAGAGCACCAATTTGTGTTGACAATGAGGAAGAACAAGAGGAGGAATGAGTAGATGTTCCTCATGAGAATGCTGCTATTGAGAAAGACGGTGAGGTGCCTCTCAATACAAAAGGCTAAGAGCCTAGACTTTGCCTGCATACCCTCAGTGGTTGGCTAAAAAGAAGGAGGACAACAATTTCCAAAATTCATTAATATGTTCAGTAAGTTGTCAATCAATATACCGCATGTGGATGTATTGTTCCAAATGCCTGTCTATGCCAAATTCATGAAGGAGTTGTTGAAATAGAAGAGGATTGTGGATGCGAGCAAAGTGGAGGTGTTGCACCATTGTAGTGCTGTGATGGCCAGAAATCTTTCTCTCTCTCGAGAGGACCCAAGGCCATTCACCATTCCTTGCACCATTGGAGTGTGCATGGTCAATAAAGCGTTATGTGATCTCGGAGCAAGTATCAACCTAATGCCTCTCATGATCTTTAAAAAGTTATATTTAGGGAGTCCTAGCCTACAACAATTAGGCTATTGATATTAGATCACTCTATCAAGTGCTCCATAGGAGTTCTTGAGGATGTCTTAGTCCATGTGGATAAGTTCATACTTCTAGCCAACTTTTTCGTGCTAGATTATGACATAGATGTTGGGGTCCCCATCATGTTCGGGTGACAGTTATTGGCAACGGACATAGTGTTGTTGATGTAGAGCTGGAGGAGTTAAAGTTTAGAGTTGGTGTCAAGGAAGAAACCTTCAATGTGTGTAAACTAATAAAGCCCCCTGATGAATGCAAGGTAATTGCAGTCCTTGATAAAGATGAGGAGCAAGAGAATGATTGCGAAGATGAAGTTGATGAGAAGGATGAGCCTCCAAATGGGTGATGCTTGGCGATGAATCCGTCGAGCCACGATGTTAAATAAGGCGCTTCTTGGGAGGCAACCCAAGTGTTTTTCCATTCAAGTGTTTTATGTTTTTGTTGTTTTTAGTTTTGTAGGATGATTGGATGAACGACCAAGTGAAAGAAAAATAGGGGACAAGCTGCTTAAGACCTGCAAAATATAGGTGTTAAAGGGAAAGACAATGTACAAATGCCATAAGTAATCAGAAGTCTGAGGAAAATGAAGAGTCTCTGTTCCTCACCTGCAAAATGTAGGTGTCAACCCGCGAAATGTAGGTCATACATAAAGCTAGGCTAGAATACCTGGAAAAATTGGAAAAAAGGAGATGACCTGCAAGGGACCTATGAAATGCAGGTGCAAACCCGTGAAACATAGGCTTGTCGCAAGTATAGAGTACTGAACTGGGCAAGATAGAGACCACTTGCATTTAGACTTGCGTTTCATAGGTGCCCTCATGCGGCCGTAGGTCTTGGCTAGGTACAGGTATGAGGAATATTTAAAATTTTGATTGACCCATTGACCAAACCCGACCCATGGCCAATAACCTCCATTTTCTTCACCTTTTTCTCTTCCTCATAACCCCTTCTCCCAACCACTTCATCTTCCCCATTAAACCCATTTACTCCCACCATAAAATACACCAGTCCACTCACCTTCCCTTCATGTATAAATTCCATCCTCCTTCATCATTTTCTAACATCACTCACTACTCTCTCTAACAAAGCACAAGAAAGAAAAGGTTTCGGTTAGCTATTTGGAAGAAAAATTCAAGTTTTCAATTTCATTTCTTCTTTCATATCATTAGGTATATGTTCTTCTCATTCTTAATGTCCACGTTTCTTTATAATTGCAGTACAAAAGATTGCTTTCTTTATTTTGAATCCTTCTTAACCCATGTTTACCCTATTACCCCTCTTGTGTTTTTCATTATATGGCTAGCAATGATTGTTGTGGGTATTGCCAGGGGAAGTTCAATATTGCAAAAGTCATATTGGTAGAGATTCATATTCATAATTATTGATCTTTCATGTGTTTATATGGCTTGAAATGTTAGTTGGCGTTTAAATCTGAGTAACCCATATGCTTGAAATGTATGATTTTTCCTGATGATGGATGGGTTGACGTCCTTCCTAAAGGAAAATCATTATTCTTTTCTTTTGTGCTACTTGTGAATGAGAAATGTGATGTCATAAGTACTTTTTATGAAGTGTGAAATTGAGTTGGATTGGACACTTGACATTTCTCGATGATAGACGAGGTAACGTCTATCTTAAGGGAAGGCGTTGAGTGGTCCCATTGGTTTATGGGCTATCTAGTCAATTGATAAATCTTTTAAGGAAGTCTGAGTACCCGTTAGATGTAATATGCTTGTGATTGTGAAAAAATGATAGGATTAGAGCTTGAAAAATCGATATTGTCCACTGCTGAACACCTGCAAATCGTAGATCCCTATTTGCATAATGCAGGCTGAAGTGCAGGTAAGGGATTTAGTGTTAGGTCACTACCCCCTTCTTGTGTTCCAACTTGTAAATCGCAGATTACCTTCTGTGAAATGCAGGAGCCTTCAATTTTTCTAATGATTATTTCGCAGACCTGCAACTCACCTACAAACTGCAGGTCTGAACCTGCAAAACACAGGTGCAGCACAGATGCTGCTAGTTCTCACTGATCATGTTTCATTTTGTCTAATGTCCAATCTTTCTAATTTTTCTTCCCTAGCATAGAGTAGTTGTTCTCTTTTACTTCTCATAAAGAAAAATGCAAACAAAAAAAGTTGGTATATTTGTGGCAATAACATTATCTTACAGCATTATGACTTCTTCTAACCAACTAGAAAAAGGGAAGGCCCCTTCCACATCAAAAAGCAAAGGGAAGGGCAAAGCGAAGGCAACCCTAGGCTCTGCCAACACTAGGGATTCCATCATCCTTTGTGTGCCTGACATAAATAAGCACTACCTCACATGCTTAGAGAGACCAATTACTACCGAGGAGCGCTTCAACTTGGCAGGGCTGGGGGATGACTTTCCAAACATCAACACCCAATTTAATGAGTGGCATTGGCACATGTTGATAGAGGCTCTACCGAACTACTTCCCAAATCTAGTATCGGAGTTCTATGCCCCCTATCAAGTGAGTAAAGAAGCCATTAAGCACAAAGGGAAGGTAGATGATTTCCTGTGCCTACCTTCAGTCATGATTCGAGGTGTAGAGGTGGACATCACTCTAGATGCCATCAATGCCATCTTTTGGGAGGATGAGATTGATTTAGAGACTGAGATTGTAACAAAGGTGGCAAACAAAGAGGATCAATTTGATTGGGTAGCTGGCATCATAGACAATAGTCAGCAAGTATGGGCTAGCATAGGGGGCAAAATTGCAAGGTAGGACCTCAACTTTGAGACCAAATAGTGGCTAGAATTTCTGTGCTATCGTATCATACTGTCCAAAAATGATCAGCGGGTAAACCTTATGGTGGCCATTCTCATTGCTTGCATTATGTCTGGGGTTCCCAAAAATATTGGTGAAGTGGTGGCCACCCAAATGAAGAAAAAGGCCAAACACCAAGGTCATTCCATGCTGAACCCATTTCTCATAAGCCAACTTTGCTAGAAATCGGGAGTCCCTTCGCTACGGTGTCGTAGGTGTGGAGAAAAAGAGGGACGTTGATGCTCCCAAGAGTATAAAAAATAGGCTATAAGATTGGGATGCATCTGAAGACTCCACCGCTCATGACCTAGCTCAAACCGTCATAGCTTCTGACCTCAATGAATCGAATCCCAAGATGTCGAGGCATGCTTACGAAGAGGAACCACTCCATGGGCCTTCACCTCCTCCTTAATCCTTGAGATTGAGTGGAATCCAAAAGCTAGTGGAGATGACAAAATTTCATGAAAACCAACTCCATAGGTTGGATCAACACTTCCCTGCTCTTATCCAAAGGTCGGTGAAGAAGGCGATGAAAGATGTATTTGAAAGCTTGAACAAGTTATACTCCTGCATGGATGTGGTTGAAGGAACAACCTCATCTCTCCAAGCTTATGTGAGAGAGCTCCAAAATAGGGCACCCATGTCTTACACCGACATGAGATTTCTTGACAAGGCTATGGCTGCCCCATCAATAACTCGATGACCAATTGATGACTTATTTATGGGATTTTATGACGAAAATGGGGCCGAGCAAAGAGGTGAGGGTTATGAGAATGAAGAAGTTGATGATGATGCCGAAGAGTAGCTGATTTAGGGAGTTCTTACTCATCTTCATTGTTTTACTTTGTATATTGGGGATAATATAAATTATTAGTTGGGGTGGGGTGTGTCTCTCTTTTTGCCCTTGTCAGGCCTAATTTCTCATCTTTTTGATGTTAAATTTTTCTTAGTTGAATGAACGCCCTCGTCAAGCTTGTTTTGCTTTTGAATGTTGATCAATGCCCTTGTCGGGCTTGTGTTGAAATGGGAAGCTTTTGTTGATAATGTTAGTTGCCTTTGTTGGGTCGATTTTACTTTGCCAAATGTTTCATGACCCATGTGTAAAAATTCTTCTTTTTTAATAGCAGATAACAATAAACTCCAAGTGTTTTATTTACCATGGTTCTTTCCCAAAGAGCAAAATTTTCTTTTTTTCCTTTGTTGTTGAACTAGGTGGCATTTCCCTATGATAGATTGATAGGTGACTTTCTTAAGAGAAAATGTCAAGTCTAGCATCTTTGTGATTCTTTTTGTGCACTTGTTTTAAAAGGTACCACCGGAAAAAACTCGGCATTGTAAGTGAATTTTTAAAAAAGGGTAGGGGCACTTGGAAATGCAAATAGGCATTCTCTTGTCATGGTTTGCACATTCGTTGATTGGATTTTTGACTCACATTCTAGCTTGTCTAAAATCATACGCTTGATGTGATGTTGAAAGTATATAAACTCCTTGGATTGTGATGCATTGTGTGGTAAGGTATTTAGCTGAATTCTCATGTGTGCATAATTGTCTAGAACTTTCCCAAAGTATGACTCAAGGTGTAATTGTAGATGTGGATGCACTTAAAACATGGTCTTAGTCTTTCTTTGGATAGACACTTCACTGAAAATGACCTCCTTGAACATCTATCTTTGCTAGCTAATGTTTGAGCCTTCAACCCTTTTCTTTGGAAACCACATTACAAGCCTATTATCCTTTTGTAATCCCTCTTTTGGCACCCATCCTCCCTAGTTGCTAATGTTCAAAGAATGAAAAATGGGGCTTGAATCCCAAAGTATGAGGGAAAAAAAGGAAGAAATGAGGCAAAAGCCCATGTTTGGGGGTTTGCAAAAAGGGGAAAGAATATGTGAGATTCAATGAGGGGTTGTACCAAATTGTGATGAAACGAAAGAAATGGGTTGGTTGAAAAACCTCTAGCATTAGAATAAAAAGAATTCTTGAAAGATGCTACCTCTTTCTTAAACAAGGCTAATTGTTGAACCAAAGGGGTAACAAGGATGGTTCTTGATGAAAAATAAGAATGATGAATAAGGAGAGATAAGGTGAAATGAGCTTATTAAAGTAGTTGGGTGTTTAAAAGTGTTCAAAGAAGGCATTATAGAGGTTCTAGTCACTAAAACTAAACATTTGTCATACCCTTACCCCTAGCCCTCATAATAACCTACAAGTCTTTAGTGATTTTGAGTGTAGCAACTCTACATTACACGAAGGGAAAACCTATGGATTAATTTGTATGCATTTGAATTTATATGGAGAGTGGCGTATTTGCTTTATGCTATAATCCCCATATGTGAAATGCATGAAAAATGAATGGGATTCTCTCTTGGTATGAGTGGCATCACTTCCTAGGGGTACATACTTAAATGTGTTTTAAATTGAAAGGTGTGACAGGGACAAGTGTGCAATGAACTTTAAAGCAAACTTTGTTTGTGAATTGTCAATGACTTGAGATGCTACTTGAGCTTGTTTTGATGAACTATGCCCCTTATTTTGTATAAAAGAAAATATTTGTGAAATGTGTCAATTTCTTGTGGTCATCTCTTGAAGTATGCAATATATTTGAGTTTCTTGCTTGTATTGAGTCGGTGTGCGATTTTGGGGTTGTCTTAAATTAGAGGTCCTTTGTGCGTAGCTCTTTTGATAAGACTAGCTTAAGTCAATTTCTTAGATTTAAGGAATGCCTTGCTTTAGGACAAGCAATGGTTCAAGTTTGAGGGTTTTGATGAGTTGGTAATTTACCAACTCATTAGGCTTTTAAGCATGAGCTTTTTCTTTGTTTTCAACTCATTTTGGAATGTTTTATGCCCTTTCTATTTGATTTTGAAGGTGTTGAACTTAAGCATGGAAAACAGAGGAATTGAAAAAAAAAACTAAGTGCTGGAAGAAGAAGAACTACGGTTCACAAGTGGGCACCTACGAAACGCAGGTTCTGCTTAGAGTCGCACTAGTCAAGAGCTGAAGAGCACCTGTGGAATGCAGGTGCAACTGCAGGACACATCCAGCTTTCTCTGACCCAGAGCAGCAAGAGACTTGCATCTCGTGAATAGGCACCTGTGAAATGTAGGTTCCTTGCAAGTGAGTTCCATGCTGAAAAGGATAAAATTGTCCAGCTTTGGAACAAGGATATTTTGGATGCTTCTCAGGGAAAAAATGGGAATTTGTGCGCTAAAATGAGGATCAGACATTCCCTTATTTGTACACACCTTGATATTAGGAAAAGAGAACTTTTTGAATATCAATTTTTGTAGAGAGAAACATAGGGAGAAGTGAGAGGCTGTCTTCTTCTTCTTCTTCAAGTTGTTAGGGTAAAAACCTACCATTGAAGCATACTTTGAAGCTTACATTTTATAATCAATGATGAATGTTAATGAATCTTTTGTTAGTATAATATTCTTATCCCCATTAATGACCAGCTAATTTTACATCTAGGGGTGTGTGCTTGATAGGGGTTTAGAATAGATTAGGTTTTGTTGTTTGTCTTACAATCACTTTTTGTGCATGAATCTAATGCTTTCTCTAAGTTTTAATTGAAATATTTATGGTTCCAAATATAAATTGTGTTTGCATATCTTGATTTTTCTAGAGAAAGGGAAGTAGGATATTGGTGAGAAAGAGTTAGTGGAAAATTGAGTGTTCAAGGTGTGGGGTTGGACTAGAAATAGCCAAGACCCTTTTTCACAATCATTCAAGAGTTAAGGCTAGAAATAGCTTAACTCTTCTCCAACTCAATATGGATAATATATTAGGTGACCTTGGTGTTCAAGAGAACCCAAGTAAAATGTATCAAAGTGGTTGGAAGACATCAGGTACAATCTTGTCTATGGCTATTCATGCTTGTAATTGATTCTTTAGACTTATCAATTAACCACAATCCTATGGACGCCCCGCCAATAGCATATCCCTAGTACTTGCTCTCACTGTTGCTTCAAGTCACATTGCCCTATTTTGTTATTTCTTTAGAATCATATAGTGATCTTATTTTCCCCCCTAAAATTTAATTATAAATTGTTATGCAATTATGCTAGTTAGTTTAGATCGATTTACAACTTTAGTATCAATCACTTCTCATTCCCTATGGATTCGACCTTGACTCTTAGTTGGATAAATTATATTGTAAATGACCATATACACTCTCTCACTTTGAGGAGTGGATTTGGACGTTATCAGGTGTGCTGAACCCCGACCTACTCGATGCTAGACACTACTCCCAAAACATGCAAATTGCTCATAGTCATAATCATGAAACATACTTGGATTTACATGGGCTTGTTAGAAAACATGAGAATCATAATCGTACTTGACATATGTTAACTAGCCTTGAAAATAATGCCACTGAGTCACCCATGATGCATAAGCTTCAGATTTGTGAAATTTGTGCATATTTGAATAAATCGTTATAACTTGAATCATAGGTTCATAAGCTTGATTTTCATAACATCATACATAATTGAGTAAAATTATCATAAACTTACAAGCAAGATTCATGAGAGATCTTAGTAGAAAACACGCATTCATAATCATAAAACATTGATTGAATCATGAGAGACTTGAATTCATATGAGATTATAAGAGATTTCATGAGAATTGGATCTAACCCAAGAATTTCTTAAGATCATGGTTGGAGACTTGAATTCATGAATTAGAGATGAAATCGGGCATGAGGGTGGAAGGAATCTCCCATTCATTACCCTACATACATGGGTAGATGATTTCCTAACTTGTCTTGGAGACCTAAGAGAAATTAATATGAAGTAGGTGATGAACTCTAGTCTTTCCTTTAGAGGGGAAATCCAATATATGGATGTTTTGGAGAGAGTGAGGAATTAGGATAAGTTAAACCCTTCAATATAACCTTTAAGAAGCCTAAAACGACGTCACTTGGAGTTAAATGCATGAGAGTTTACCAAAATACCCCAAAACTTCCAAAATAAAATAGGTAGCTAGCAGAACCAATGACCAAAAGGACGGGTCGCTGGTCGATACCATAGTTAGTTGTATGCTCATTGGTTCTTTCCCTTTCTTAGAATCAATCTTTGAACCTGCTTTAACAACTAGAAGCAATGACTGATACAATCAAATAATGAGTCATACAATACACTTGTCGGTTCTAGACCATTTTGGACATTTTTATTAACTTGGATACCACAGCCAAACCAACATCTCGTTGGTTCTTTATACGACCCGTCCTAAGGGTCATTGAATAGCCTAGTTCCATTTTTCTGCTGGTTTCTGCTGCAAGTCTTGAATATCATCTTAGGGACTTTTTGGGGTATACATTATCTCCCATTTGGGAGAATTCTTCCTTGAATGTAGATTAACTAAGCTGAAAAAGATAGGTGAGGAACTGCAATCCCAAACTGAAGGCTATACACTGAAAATTGACGGAGTGACTGACTCCAGACTAAGATACATGACTGAACTGAATTCATGAAATATACATGCATGCTATGACATGAAAGGAACTAAGAGACATGATCTTGACATGATACTAAATAGCGTACTAAGAAGGAAACTAATACCTCAAGAAGGAATTGAGTTAGAAGGGAAAAGATGCAGGTATCTAGCCATCATATCTGGTTTGGCTTCCTATGTAGCTCCCTCAACAAGATAATTCCTCTACAAAACCTTCACCGAAACTACCTCCTTATTCCTTAACTTGCGAACCTATCAATCAAGGATCTCAATTGGGACCTCCTCATAGGTAAGGCTATCTTTCACACCGATGCTCTCAACTAGAGCTAGATCTCTGATTCACTTTTTCAGTAAGGACATATGGAAAACTAGATGTATTGAAGCTAACTCCGTTGGTAACTCCAACTCATAAGCCACCTTGCCAACTCACCTCAACATCCTATAAAGACCCACATATTGAGGACTAAGCTTCCCTTTCTTTCCAAACCTCATAACTCCTTTAATAGGAGACACCTTCAGAAACATGCAATCGTCGACCTCAAACTCCAACTCCCTCCTCCTAACATCTGCATATGATTTCTATCGATTCTGAGATATTTTTAGCCTTTCCCTAAGAAGATGAACTTTCTCTATAGCCTCATGTACTGAGTCTAGCCCTATCAATATAGCCTTATCTACCTCAAACCATCCAATAGGTGATCCACATCTCTTCCCATAAAGAGCCTCAAATAGAGTCACCTGAATGCTGGAGTGGTAATTATTATTGTAGGCAAACTTAATGAAAGGAAAGTGATTATCCCAACTACATTTGAAATCAATCACACAAGCTCTTAACATATCCAAAAGAGTCTAAATCATCCGCTCAGCTTGCCCATATGTTTGTGAGTGAAAAGCTGTGTTAAGCTTTACCTGAGCATCCAGACCCTTCTGAAACGATCTACAGAACTGAGAGGTGAACTGAGTACTGCTATTTGAGATTATAGACAATGAGACTCCATGCAACTGAACTAACTCCGAATGTAAAGTCTAGCATAGTCATCGGCTGAATTTTTTTTTGACTGGAAGGAAATGTGCTAATTTGGTCAACCTGTCAATGATTACCCATATAAAGTCATACTATTGGCGTGTATGAGGCAACTATATAATGAAGTCCATGTTTATCTCTTCCCACTTCCAATTAGGAATATTAATCTCTTAAATCATACCTCTAGGTATTTGATGCTCAACCTTCACCTGTTGGCAATTTGGATACTTATCCGCAATTTTTGCTATATCCTTCATTATGCTATTCCACCAATAGACTCCCCGTAGATCATGGTACATCTTGATAGCACCTGGATGGATAGAGTACCGAGAGCCAAAAACCTCTCTTAAAATCAACTCTCTTAAGTCATCCATACATAATTGGGCCTGATATTGAAGTCCACCATCTCCCTGTTAGGAGATGTAATACCACGAAAGTTCCTAAAACTAGACCGGGGATTTGGGAATGATATTAGCAGAAAAATCTGAAATTTTGACTCAGGATGACTCATGGAATGAGTCATAGGCAGGACCAACGGACCATAGGATCACTCGTGGTCGGCAGTTGTTGTGGATATCTTTGTAACAATGAGACCAGTAGCGACTCATGGGATGAGGGTATGAGTCGTTGGTCAGAGTCATTGTTTGGTTCTCGATTTTTAGGAGGGAAGGTACAACTCATGGTAAGAAACCATGGATCGTGGTATGGACTCGTTGGTTCGGGTCTAGGGTTGTAGAGTTTAATCATAGGGGTCAAGGTACGACTCGTTGTGAGGTACAATGAGTCATTTCTCCCACCCATAAGAAGGAGCGGGGGAATTCTCCCAGTCAGTGTAATGAATGGATCCCACGACTCGTTCGATGAAGGTAAGAGTGATGGTGTGACTCATGGAAAAGTTCATAACTAAGGTTTTGTCAATGGCTACAACTGGAGGAAACTATTGTCACGACCCGAATGGAGGCTCGGATCGCAACATAGGACAAGGAGCCCGAGAGACTCCAAGTTGATCCATGGAATGAACATATATCTAACTTAATTACTAAAACTGAGGAGTCAACATAATAATCTTAGCGGATGTCTGAAATAAACATAAAATCAGAATACACACACAATCTGAAGATGGATACATTCTATTGTCTAAAAAGCCTTTAATTTTGATGAGTTGATGGGACAAGACCCCAAAGAACTCTCTAATACTGAAACTGAATGTATATCAACATCTTAAAGCAAATGGTCCTCGGAAGATGAGACTCAGCACTAAGTTGGGTGCTAACTCTGGAACTGGCTATTGACCGGGCTGTGTCTGAGTACCGGGGTCTGTATCAATAAATGATACAACATAGAGTATGCAGTCAATACGTGGAATGTACCGAGTATGCAAAGTAAGTAAAAACTTATTAAATAGGTAAAATCATTTAAAGTCATGCATAATGTAAAACATAAACAATAAGAATCTGAGAGTAGGGCTTACATGCATCCTTTCTGAAATCATGATCCCATTATAACATAACATAACATCATAACTGAATCGATTGACTCAAAGCTAAAATCTGATAGTCATGAGTAAAACTGAACATTGAGTCAAGCCTTCTTTAGAACATTTTGAATGATGAACATGCATAACTGAAATCATGAGGAATAATGGGAGACTCATCTTTTAACCGACATACCATAATAGAGATTACATGTTCCCAACTATCATACTCAAGTGGGTAGAGCCGTCCAGAACCTTTCTAGGGCTACGGATGATACCATGATATCGATATCAAGATCGTGGCCCAATAAGGCAGGGGATAGCTCACAAGGGAGGTCCTGAAGTAATATATATATATATATATAAGGATAAACCCATGTTGGTGCGTAGTTCTGAGGCATGGGGTGATCGACCCTTGGCCTACTCAGTCCTAGACACTACTCCCAAAAACATGAATATGCTCTGCATCGTTTTTCAACGAAGCTTAACATCGTCAATTAACGAAGCTCAATAATCAAATACATCTCAAATTTGAAATCATGCATATGAGAAGCTTTAACTCAAACCATACCACAAGTTGAAAGATAATTGGGAGTCTTCTCTCCAAAACCATGTGGTAAGCTTAATTCTGGAAATCATAAATCATACTTGTCCCAATACTTTCACATGCTTGAAAATACTCAATTCACATCGAAAATATGATTATAAACATGGGTAGCTTGAAAAAAATGCTTTTTATCATAATATCTCATCATAATCATACATTCACCACAAATCTCATCTTTCATGAACTTCTCATCAATGGACTTTTTAAAATACATAAAACTTGAAACATGATTTTAATTGAAAATAATATAAAACTTGCCCATGAATCATAATTCAATAGTAGAAATATATTTAGATCATACCCATGTAGAGAATTAGGAATTTCATGCATTGGGTTAAACCCCATAGAATTGACATAGGAAATTCATGATTTAGAGAGGGATTGGGCATGGGTGTGCGAGGATTCACCCATTCATAACCCTACACACCTGATTAAGGTTGATTCTTACACTTCTCTAATTTCCCAAGGTAGAATTGAAGAGAATTTGAAGAAGATAAGCTTGATCACCCCTCTAACTTTCTATCTTTGCATGCATGACTGAAAATAGCCTAAAATGAACTTAACCCTCTTAAAAGACATCATTCATAACTTAAAACAACGTTGTTTAAGCCTTAGGATATCAGGAATTAGGTAAAAGCCCTTACTAAATTCGCAAGAAAATAATTGCCAATCAGTCCCCATGAGGGACATGACGACTCTTCACCACTGGCCATGACTTGTGGCGTCGTCCGCCAAGTACACTTCTTATCAAGTCATTGGGGCTCGTCACGGGTGACTCAATGAGTCATTACTAGTGACCACAACGCGTGGTCACCTCTCATCATATGCACTGCCTAAATCTCAATCAAACCTTTCTCCGCTGGCCACGACTCATCCCACGAATCGTGGTGACTGACCACGACTCGTGGTCACGTCCGTGGGGATCCAAATTCAAAAATTTCAACTCACCCTCTAAGCCTCACCACGAGTCACATCACTACTCGTGGTCTGCTCCCACGGGTCACCTCATGAACCTTTCTCTGTCCTGATGCCATTTTAAAATTTTTTTCTCTATTTCAACCATCGGGTCTAATCTTTGGGCTTCCAGGGTATAACAATATCTCTCCCTGGGGAACATTCACCCTCGAATGTTGAAAAAAAATAGAAAAGCATAGAAATGCAATCATCATATTCAAATACTAATGTCACGACCCAAACGGAGGCCCGGATCGCGACACGGGACAAGGAGCCTTGAGAGACCCCAAGTCGACCCATGTCATAAGAATACATATAACTCAATCAAGAACTAAATAACCATCAATACAATCATAGAGGAAGTCTAACATGAATATAACATAGGAATATAAAATCCGAAGCTGAATACATACATATGTCTGAATAGCCTCTAAGCATGATGAGTTGATGGGACAAGACCCCAACTAACTCAGCAGCTGAAACTGAAATACATAAGGAAAAGATAGATAGTCTGCTCCTCGGAAGATGAGGACTCACCAACAAGCAGACGCTAACTCCAATAAGCAGTCTAAGAGTAGGACTGAACCTGAGAGCCGAGTCTTATATCATGAAACGATACAACATAGGAAGTATGCAGTTAGTACGTGGAATGTACTGAGTATGCAAGGTAAGTAAAACCATTAAGTAAGTAAAATCATTTAAAGACAATGCATTAATTAGACATAAACATCGGTAAAATGAGAGTAGGGGTTGCATGCATTCTTTCTGAAATCATGATCTTTTCATAACATGACAATACATATCTTTATACGTCAAACTAATTCAAATGACTCAAAGATGCAATATAATAGTTATAGGAAAGATGAAAATTGAGTCAAACCTTGCTCTTACAACATGCATGTGTATAGAAAAATCATGAGTAATGAATATGCATATCTGAATCTTATAGAACAATGGAGACTAGTCACTTACTCAACGTACCACGATAGAGCTTACGTGGTCCTGACTATCACACTCAAGTGGGCAGAGCCATCCAAAACCTTTCCAAGGATATGGATGCTACCATGATATCGATATAAAACTCATGGGCCATTAGGGACGGGGAGAGCTCACAAGGGAGGTCCCAATAATATAATAGTATCAACCTACGTTGGTATGTAGTTCTGCGGCATAAGGTGATCGACCTTTAGCTAGCTCGGTGCTAGACTCTTCTCCCAAAAACATGCATGTGCTCCACATCAAATCTAATGAAGCTAAACATCGTCTATTGACGAAGCTCAATGGTCAAATAAATATCAAATACAAATTCATGCATATGAGAAGCTTTAGTTCAAAACATACCACAAGATGAAAACATACTTGGGAGCCTTTGCTCCAAAACCATGTGGTAAACTATGCGTAGGAAGACTTAACTCAAAACATACCAGAAGCTAGAATATAAAATTTGGGAGTCTTCACTCCAAAACAATGTGGCAAGCTTTGTTTGGGAAAATCATCATTAAACTTTACATGAGGACATTGTCAAGCTTATCGTACTTAGAAATACTCAATTCTCATTAAAAACATAATTATAAATATGGGTAGCTTCAAATCATTATTTTCATCATAATATCTCATCATTATTACATTTACTTCACAATCTCACTTTTCATGATCATAACATCAATGGGCTTCAACATTCATAATGCTAGAACATAATTTTTAATTTAAATCATTATAAAATTAGCCCATGCTTCACAATTCAATAATAAAATCATAATCAATCCATACCCATGTAAAGAAATTGAAGATTCATGTATTTGCGTAAAAACTCCATAACTTGATCATAGGGGATTCTCATATTTAGATAGAATTGGGCATGGGTGTGGAAGGAAACACCCACTCATAACCCTACATACCTGGAAGGGATTGATTCTACCACTTCTCTGATTGCCCAAGAAGGATTTGAATGGGATCCTTGAAGACTTGCTCTAGATCACCTCCTCACCCTCTCAAATTTGCATGCATGGAAGGAAATAACTTAGAATAAGTTTTCTCCTCCTTAAACCAACTATAATGAGCCTTAAAAGACATAGTATAAGCTTTATGAATTTAGGAATTACGAAATGGACCTTACTAAATTTGCAAAAAATTACTGCCAGGTGGTCTTAACGGATGACCTGACGACTCGTGGTCCAGTGCAATAACTCGTCACCCTGCTCATCGGGTACACTGCCTTGTCTAATCTCCTGGGCTTGTAACGGTTCACTTAATGACTCGTCAGGGGTGACTACAACTCGTGGTCACCAGTCATTGAGTACACTGCCCTTCTTCCTTCTCTCCTACCCCACAGCTGACATAACGACTGGTGGGGTATGACCACGAGTCGTTGCCACGCCCGTGGGGGCCCTTTTCTTCAAACTTCTCAAACTCCTCACTAGCCTTCTCACGAGTCACCTGACGACTCGTGGGCTGTCCTCACGAGTCGTCTCACGATTTGTCCTATGTCTGCAATATCAACTTTACATTTTCCCCGTTTCAACTCTCGGGTCCGATATTTGAGCTCCCGGGGTATAACAATATCTCCCCATTGGGAACATTCTTCCTTGAATGTAGGAACCAAGAAGAAAACTAAAACATTCAATTATTATATCCAAATACTGATCATTTGAATCAAAATCTAAGGGAATGACTACCTTTGATTCAAAGTATATAGCTGAACTGAGTTCGCAAATCACATATACATCCATATACAAAAAAGAAACTTGCGTGCATGAACTAAACATGAAACTAAATAGAGTTTTAGGTCAAAACTGATACCTCAAGCTGACATTTAGCCGATAGAGAATAAGTGTGGGTATTTAGCCATCATATCCTTTTCGTCTTTCCACGTAGCTCCCTCCATATGCTGATTTCTCCATAACACCTTTACTGAAGCTACTTACTTCTTGCTCTGCCTCTGAACCTGACGATCCAATATTTCAACTGGAACCTCCTCATAACTAAGGCTATCCTTTACTGCGATGCTGTCCACCAGGACTACTAGAGTTGGATCTCCCAAATATTTCTTCAAAAGCGGCACATGAAACACAGGATGCACGGAATATAACTCTGAGGGCAAGTCCAACTCATACGCTACCTTACCAACTCTTCTCATAATCCGGTAGGGACCAATATAGCAGGGACTGAGTTTTCCTTTCCTTCTAAACCGCATGACTCCCTTCATGGGAGATACCTCCAGAAATACCCAATCGTCCACCTTGAACTCCAACTCTCTCCTCCTCACATCAGTATATGACTTTTGACAACTCTGAGCGGTTTTCAGCCTGTCCCTTATCAACGAAGCCTTCACCATAACTTCATGAACAGAATGTGGCCCTATCATAGCTGCCTCACCAACCTCAAACCATCCGATAGGCGATCTATACCTCTGCTCATTGAGAGCCTCAAACGATGCCATTCGGATACTAGAGTGATAGTTTTTATTGTAAGCAAACTCGATCAGGGGAAAGTGATCATCCCAACTACCTTTGAAGTCCACCACACATGTTCTTAACATATCCTCAAGAAGTTTGGATTGTCCGCTCTGCCTGACCATCTATTTGCATATGAAACACTGTGCTGAGCTTAACCTGAGTCCCGAGCCCCTTCTGAAAAGATCTCCAAAACTTGGAGGTAAAACTGAGTACCTTAGTCTGAAATAATGGACAAGGGAACACCCTGTAATCAAACCAACTCCCGGATATATAGCTTGGCATAATCCTCCGCTGAGTCCGTGGTTTTGACAGGCAGGAAATGTGCATCCTTGGTTAACCCGTCTACCACCACCCAAATAGAATCATATTATCAACGAGTACGAGGTAGGCCTATGATGAAATCCATATTAATTTCTTCCCAATTCCAAGAGGGAATGTTAATATCCTGAAGTACGCCTCCCGGCCTACAATGCTCAACCTTCACTTGCTGATAGTTCGAGCACTTGGCTACAAATTCTACAATATCCCTCTTCATGCCATTCCATCAGTATATTTCCCGCAAATTATGATACATATTGGTTGCACCTGGATGAATAGAGTATCGGGATCCATGAGCCTCATGCAACATCCGACTCCTCAAATTATCGACATCCGGAACACATAAGCGACCCTGGTACCGCAGCACACCATCTCCCCCTTGGGAGAAGACTTCCACCTTCTGACTTCAAACGACTTCCTTCAGCTTCACCAAGAATGGATCATCATCTTGTATAGCTTTCATATCAATCACCGAGGATGATTCTGACCCATTTTGGACAACAACACCACCGTCGGTCGAGTTGACCAACTTAACTCCCAACCTTGCAAGTCGATGGACATCTTTCACCAGCTCCTCCTTGCCCTCATCCACATGGGACACACTCCCTATAGAGAGCCTACTAAGTGCGTTCGCTACCACATTAGCCTTACCCAGGTGATAAAGGACTCTCATATCGTAGTCCTTGAGTAGCTCTAATCACTTCTTTTGCCGAAGATTGAGGTCTTTCTACGTGAACACATATTGTAAGCTCTTGTGATCCGTGAATACATCCAGATGGACTCCGTAAAAATAATTCCACCATATCTTCAAGGGGAATACCACCACGGCCAATTCAAGGTCATGAGTAGGGTAGTTCTTCTCATGAAATATCAACTGTCTTGAGGCATATGCTATCACTTTCCAATATTGCATCAATACACACCCGAGTCCAATTCTCGAAGCATCAAAATACACCACAAAACCATCTGTACCCTTGGGTAGGGTCAACACCGGTGCGGTAGTGAGTCGAGTCTTCAATTCTTGGAAGCTCTTCTCACAGGCCTCTGACCATTCAAACTTCACATTTTTCTAAGCCGACTTGGTCAAGGGTGCTGGAATAGATGAGAAACTCTCAATAAATCTCCAATAGTAACCAGCTAAACCGAAGAAACTCTGAATATCTAAAGGACTCACCGTTCTAGGCCAGTTTTTCACCGCCTCGATTTTCTGAGAATCTACCCTTATGCCCTCACTCGATACCACATTGCCCAAAAATTCCACGGAATCCAACCAAAACTCACATTTGATGAACTTTGCATACAATTGGCGATAATTGAGAGTCTAAAGTACTACTCTCAAGTGAGCGGCATACTCCTCCTCGCTCTGAGAGTATATAAGGATGTCATCGATTAACACGATCACGAACATGTCCAGATATTACTTAAATACCCTGTTCATCAAGTCCATGAAAGCTGCAGGAGCATTCATTAGTCCAACAAACATAATTACAAACTCATAATGACCATAACGCGTCCTATAGGTTGTCTTTAGGATATCACTCTCCCGAACTCTGAGCTGATGATACCCGGACCTGAGATCAATCTTGGAGAAAAACTTGGCACCCTGAAGCTGGTCAAACAAATCATCAATCTTGGGTAAAGGATACATGTTCTTGATGGTGACCTTGTTTAATTGTCGATAGTCAATTCACATCTAAAGAGAACCATCCTTCTTTCGGAGAAATAACACTGGTGCACGCCATGGAGACTTGCTCAGTCTAATGAAGTCCTTATCTAACAGGTCCTTCAACTTCTCTTTCAACTCTTTCAGCTCTGCTGGAGCCATTCTGTAGGGAGGAATAAATATAAGCCGTGTGTCGGGAAGAAGGTCAATACCGAAATCAATCTCCCGCTAAGGAGGAATACCTGGCAAATCATCAGGAAAAACCTCTCGGTACTCATGTACTATTGGAATTGACTGGATAGTCGGGGTCTCAGACTGGACATCCTTAACCCTAACTAGAGGGTACATGCAACCCTCAGAAATCATCTTCCTGGCCTTAAGGTAGGAAATGAATCGACCTACAAGCACAACTGAACTACCCTTCCATTCCAAGACTGACTCACTTGGAAATTTGAACTCTACTGTCCAGGTTCTACAATTAACTGAAGCATAACATACAAATAGCCAGTCCATGCCGATAATAACATCGAAATAGGTCATGGCTAACTCTATCAAATCTGCTGAGGTGACCTTATGAAGGATTGAGACTGGGCAACCTCTATACACCCGTGTAGCTATAACTGAGTCACTTGGTAGAGTGGAAACTAAGAAGGGTTCTAACAAGACTTCAGGACTGACTCTGATGCTACTAGCCACATAAGGTGTCACAAAAGACAAGGTAACCCATGGATCTAGCAAAGCATACACATCAATATGGAAAACTCGAAACATACCAGTGACCACATTGGGGGAGACCTCCTTCTCCTAATGGGATTCTAAAGCATAGAATCTGTTCTGGCACTGACCGCCAACTGTGCTAGTAGATGCCCCCTGATGTGATGAGCGTGGGGGAGGGTCTGCTGAACTAGAAGCTGGGCCTCAGCCCCCAACCTGATCCTTCCTCACAGCTGGACACTCTTTGAGCATGTGTCCAGGCTTCCCACACTCGAAACAAGCACCTGAACCAGCCAAGCATTGGCCTGAGTGCCCCCGTCCACATCTGCGACAAGCTAGGATGCTAAAATCTGTAGATCGACTGTTCTGACCCCTCGAGCCTGATGCTCGCCCTCTATAATCATGTCTAGGTCGGGATGGCACACTTAATGTTGATGAAGCTGGGGCGGATGATCTCTAGTGAGTCTGTTGTCGGTGCCCACCGTGGAACCTCTGCTGAGAAAATCTATGGTCCTCGGTCCTGACCCTCTTGTCCTCCCTTTCTCTCGAATTTTCTGCCTCCATCTGCTGGGCATACAACACTATGCGAGCAAAGTCCATATCCTAGTGAAGCATGGAAGTCCTACAATCTTTGTCGAAATAACCCGCAACTCCATAGACAAATCTACTCACTCCCATCTTCTGATCGGCTACCAACTCTGGGGAATATTTCGATAGGCGGGTAAACTCATGGTCATACTCTTGTACAATCCTTCTCCCTTGCTTCAAATTCATGAACTCAGCTGCCTTTAGCTCCCTAATCTCCCTATGGAAGAATATGTCTAGAAATGTGACATGAAACTCTTCCCAAGTGACAGGACCTGCTCTTGTGACCCTGCTATCTTTCCATTGACAAAACCAGATATGTGCGATCCCTTTTAGCTGATAAGAGGAAAACTCGATGCACTCGACCTCATTCACCCCCATGAATTGGGTGATTTTGACAATCTCATCAAAAAACTCATGCAGGTCCTCATCTACCTTGGACCCAAGGAACTCCGGCGGGTTCATCCTCAATAAGTCTCTGACTCAAGCCGCCACTGCATTACCATTTTGCAGCACATGCGCAAAGGCATGCGCAAGCATCTGAATAGCAGCCCAAAACTCAGTATGGGCAGCTAGCTTCGGTGTCTGGGGCTCCTGAATTTGTGGGGCTGGCTGATGCCCAGGACCATTGCCATGCTCGTGTCCTTCACCATCTCCATTCCTCCTCCTATTCATTCTTCGAGGAGCCATGATTCTACAATCGTGAATAGCACAAATTAGAAGGATGGAAAGTCTTTTCATCGCACGAAATAGATCATGAAAGAAGGGAACGATTCCTAAACGTCTCATAACCTCTTCTTCATAAGTGTGGAACGCTTCACGCCTATGAAAAATACTCTACTCAATGCAGCTTTCAAACACCCTAGGACACTTCAAACCTATGGCTCTTATACCAAGTTTGTCACGACCCGAACGGAGGCCAGGATCGCGACACGGGACAAGGAGCCCCGAGAAACCCCAAGTCGACCCATGTCATAACCATACATATAACTCAATCAAGAACTGAATAACCATCAATACAATCATAAAGGAAGTCTAACATGAATATAATATCCGAATATAAAATCTGAAGATGACTACATACATATGTCTGAATAACCTCTAAATATGACAAGTTTATGGGACAAAATCCCAACTAACTTGCAAGCTAAAACTGAAATACATAAGGAAAAGATAGATAGTCTGGTCCTCGGAAGATGAGAACTCACTAATAAGTAGACGCTAACTCCGATAAGCTGTATAAGAGCGGGGCTAAACCTGAGAGTCGGGTCTTGTATCATGAACAATATAGCATAGAAAGTATACGGTCAGTACATGGAATATACCGAGTATGTAAGGTAAGTAAAACTGTTAAGTAAGTAAGATCGCTTAAAGACATTACATTAATTAGATATAAACAATGGTAAACTGAGAGTAGGGCTTGCATGCATTCTTTCTGAAATCATGATCTTTTCATAACATGATAATACATATCATTATATGTCAAACTAACTCGACTGACTCAAAGCTGCAATATAATAGTTATAGGAAAGCTGAACATTGAGTCAGACATTGCTCTTAGAACATGCATGTGCATAGAAGAATCATGAGTAATGAATATGCATATCTGAATCATATAGAACAATGGCAGACTCGTCACTTAACTGACATACCACAATAGAGCTTATGTGGTCCCGACTATCACACTCAAGTGGGTAGATCCATCTAAGGACTTGCCGGGGCTAAGGACGCTACCATGATATCGATATCAAGCCCATGGACCATTAGGGTTGGGGATAGCTCACAAGGGAGGTCCCAATAATATAATAGTATCAAGCTATGTTGGCGCGTAGTTTTGGGGCATAGGGTGATCGACCCTTAGCCCGCTCGGTGCTAGACTCTTCTCCAAAAAAACATGCCTATGCTCTATATTGTATATAACGAAGCTCAAAATCATCTATTGACGAAGCTCAATGATCAAACATCTCAAATACGAATTCATGCATATGAGATGCTTTAGTTCAAAACATACCAGAAGCTGAAAACATACTTGGGAGCTTTTGCTCCAAAACCATGTGGTAAGCTATGTGTAGGAAGACTTAACTCAAAACATATCACAAGCTAGAATATAAAATTTGGGAGTATTTTCTCCAAAACAAGGTGGTAAACTTAGTTTGGGAAAATCATCATTTAAACATTACATGTGGGCATTGCCCAAAGCTTATGGTACTTAGAAATACTCAATTCTAATTGAAAACATAATTATAAACATGGGTAGCTTCAAATCATGCTATATCTCAGATACAGTATAGCTCAGTATGAGAATCAGTTTAATGTATAAAAGAGTTCAGAATAAGAAATCAGAATACAGATAGTATTTTCAGATCAAACATGCTTGCTATATGTGATTATTGTTTGTTGAGACCTGTTTGTGTTA
>JACEIK010001604.1:94647-110230 GCA_018107945.1 Datura stramonium | reverse complement strand
ATATATAAGGGTAAACCTACATTGGCGTGTAGTTCTGAAGCATAGGTGATTGACCCTTAGCCTACTCGGTGCTAGACACTACTCTAAAAAAATGCATATGCTCTCCATTGTTTTTCAATGAACCTTACCATCATCAATTAACGAAGCTCAATAATAAAATTCATCTCAAATCTGAAATCATGCATATGAGAAGCTTTAACTAAAACCATACCACAAACTGAAAGATAATTGGGAGTCTTCACTCTAAAACCATGTGGTAAGCTTAATTTGGGAAATCATAAATCATACTTGAACATGTGGGCATCTCCTAATGCTTTCACATACTTGAAAATACTCAATTCATATCGAAAAAATGATTATAAATATGAGTAGCTTGAAAACATGCTTTTCATCATAATATATCATCATAATCATACATTCACCACAAATGTCATCTTTCATGAACTTCTCATCAATGGGCGTTTAAATTCATAAAACTTGAAACATGATTTTAATTGAAAACAAAATGAAACTTGCCCATGAATCATAATTCAATAGTAGAAATATATTTTAGATCATACACATGTAGAGAACTAGGAATTTCATGCATTGGGTTAAAACCCCATAGAATTGACATAGGAAATTCATGATTTAGAGAGAGATTGGGCATGGGTGTGAAAGGATTTACCCATTCATAACCCTACATACCTGATTAAGGCTAATTCTTACATTTCTTTGATTGCACAAGGAAGAAGTGAAGAGAATTTGAAGAAGAACAAGATTGATCACCCCCTCTAACTTTCTATCTTTGCATGCATGAATGAAAATGTCCTAAAATGAACTTAACCCTCTTAAAAGACTTCATTCATAACATTAAACGATGTAGTTTAAGCCTTAGGATCTAAGAAATTACGGAAAATCCCTTACTAAATTCACAGAAAATAACTGCCAATCAATCCCCACGAGGGACATGACGACTCGTCACCACTGGCCACGACTCGTGGTGTCATCCATCAAGCATACTACTTATCAAGTCATCGGGGCTTGTAACGGGTGATTCAACGATTCGTTGCTGGTGACCACGACTCGGGGTCACCACTCATCATGTGCACTTCCTAAATCTCAATCAAACCTTTCCCCGTTGGTCACGACACATCCCACGAATCATGGTGACTAACCACGACTTGTGGTCACGTCCGTAGGGATCCAAATTCAAAAAATTCAACTCATCCTATGAGCCTCACAATAAGTCACATCACGACTCGTGGTCTGCTCCCACGGGTCACCTCTTGACCCGTTCTACGTCCTAATGCCATTTAAAGAAAATTTTCTCTGTCTCAACCCCCTGGTCTGATCTTTGGGCTTTTGGGGTATAACAACTATGACCTGTTGGATGGAGGAACAATCCATAGGAAGAGTCGTGGCACCTAGTAGTATATAATTTTCCTACATTTTAATTAGGGCAATTTCATAATTTCTAAGCTCCTAAGCCCTAAACTACGTCATTTTAAGATCAGTTAAGGGAGTTTTAAGAGGGTTAAGTCTATTCTAACCTATTCCCTCCCCATGCATGCAAAACTATAGGATTTTTTTAGGAAGATCAAGCTTAGAAATCTTCAATTCTTCTCCAATCCCTTTGGGCTTTCAAGGAAGAGTGTAAGAACAGATTTTCCAAGTATCTAGGGTTATGAATGGGAGTATTCCTTCACTCCCATGCCCAAATCCTCTTCTAAATTCATGAAATTCAAGGTTGATGCATCTATTGGGTTTTAATCCAAATTTTGAAATTCTCTAAGTATCTATCTTGGGTAAATTCTATTCATGCTTTTGATGTTGTTTTAAGATTTAGGAGCATGTTTTATAGTGATTTCATTTGAAAATTTATGATTCAAATTCTTACAATTATGATGCCCTATTATGAAAGTTCATGAAGAGTTGAAATTATGGTCTATATTTTTTATTATGATGAAATGTCTATGATGAAAGTATGATTTCAAATTACCTATGTTTATATTCATGATTTTGACTATCAAGCCTATTTCAAAGAATGTATAAGTTTCGAAAAGCCCATATGATCAACTATGTTTTATGATTTACTTTAATTTCATGTTATTAGCTTACCACATGATTTTGGAGTCTAGACTCCCACTATTCAGCTTGTGGTATGGTTTAAGTCGAGGCTCCTCATGATATGTTTTCATATTATGCATTACTATTATGATTCAGCTTTATCACAAGATGATGGTTCAACTCTATTGAAAAATGATGGAGAGCATAAGAATGTTTTTTAGAGTAGAGTCTAGCACCGAGTAGGCTAAGGATTCAGTCAACCCTGTGCCTCAGAACTACGTGCCAATGTAGATATGCATATATTCTTTGGGACCTCCCTTGTGAGTTTTCCTTGCCCTCGAGGGGCCTTCATCTTGATATCGATATCATCGTCACGCCCTTGAGTGTAATTTTTGGGACCACGTAAGCTCTGTCATGGTAATGTCGGTTATATTACTAGTCTCCCATTGTTCCTTATTATTTCAGTTATTCATGTTCATCAATCATGATACTACGTTTTCAGCAGGTTTGACCCAATGTCAATTTTTACATACGATTATCAATTTTAGCTTTGGATTATTCGATTCAGTTATGATATTCAATTATCTTTAAATCATGTTTTTTTATAATTGCATGCAAGCCTTACTCTCAGAATCTTATGTCGAAATGTTTTTTGATATGCATGATTTTAGTTTTACTTACTTAGCCATTTTACTTACCTTGCATGTTTGGTATGTTCCAAGTAATGACCGCTACTTTATGTTGTATCCTTTCATGATATAGGCTTATACGTTCAGGCTCAATCCCGCTGCTAGCTAGTTCTCAGAGTTTAGAATATCCAGTCTTGGTGGTGAATCCTCATCTATCGAGGACCTTCAATTAGCCTTGTTATTATTGTCTTTCAGTTTCAGTCTTTTCATAAGCTAGTTAGGGTCTTGTCCATAAGCTCATCCGTATGTAGAGGCTTATCAAACATAGTATGTTTTCAGTCAGTGATTTAGTATAGATCGACGGATGTATAGAAATTTCCCTATCACAGTCCTTCAGAAAGTCACCTCGACAGATTTAGTAGAGCTAGCCATGATAGATTTTGATGTTATCTTTGGCATGAATTGGCTATATGCATGTTATTCCTAAGTAAATTGTAGAACCCATGTGGTAGAGTTCTAGTTTCTGGGTGAGCCAGTCCTAGAGTGGAAAGGTAGTTCAGTTTTGCCAGTAGGTCATTTCATTTCCTACCTTAAGACCAGAGAGATGATCTCTAATGGTTGCGTGTACCATCTAATTAGGGTTAAGGATGCTACATCCGAAACCCCAACTATCCAGTCAGTTCCTATAGTGTGTGAATATCCATAAGTGTTTTTCAGATGATCTACCAGAATTTCTCCCGAGCAGGAGATCAACTTTTTCATCAACCTTCTTCCCGATATGCAGCTTATATTTATTCCTCCTTATAGAATGGCTCCAACTGAGCTAAAGGGGTTGATGGAATAGTTGAAGGACTTCTTAGACAAGGATTTCATCAAACTTAGAAAATCCCAATTGGGTGCACTAGTTCTCTTTGTCTGAAAGAAGGATGTTTCCCTTTGTATATGTATCGACTATCGACAGTTGAACAAGGTCACAGTAAAGAACAAGTATCCCCTCCCAAGAATTGATGACTTGTTTGAGCAGCTTTAGGGTTCCAAGTGCTTTTCAAAGATATACCTCAAATCCATATATTATCAGCTCAGGGTTAGAGAGAGTGACATCCTGAAGACAGCCTTCAAGACTCGATATGGTCATTATGAGTTTGTAGTTATGTCTTTTGGACTAACACGTATGCTCTTGCAGGTTTTATGGATTTGATGAATGAGGTGTTCAAGCCATATTTGGACATGCTCATGATTGTATTCATAGATGACATTCTCATATACTCTTAGAGCGAGGAGGAGCATGTCGCTCATTTGAGGGTGGTGCTACAGACTCTTAAAGATCGCCAGTTGTATGCTAAATTTATCAAGTGTGAGTTTTTGTTAAACTCAACAGCATTTTTGGGTCATGTGGTGTCAAGTGATGGTGTATAGGTGGACTCTCAAAAGATAGAGGCTGTGAAGAATTGGCCTCGAAAAGTTAGTCCTTCAGATATCAGGAGTATCCTGGGCTTAGCTGGTTACTACCAGAGGTTTGTAGAAGGGTTTTCATCCATTGCGGCACCATTGACTAACTTGAACTAGAAGAAAGAGAAGTTTCAATGGTTAGAGGCATGTGAGAAGAGCTTCCAAGAATTGAAGACTCAACTAACCTCAGCACTAGTGATGACTCTATCTGAGGGTACCGATAGGTTTGTGGTATATAGTGACGCCTCGAGGGTTGGCCTTGGTTATGTATTAATTTAGCACGATTAAGGTTATAGCTTATGGTTCTAGGCATCTTAAGGTCCATGAAAAGAACTATCTGACTCACAACCTTGAGTTGGCAGCGGTAGTATTCGCTTTGATGATTTGGAGACACTATATGTACGGGGTCCATGTGGATGTGTTTACAGACCAAAAAAGCCTATAGTATGTGTTTACCCAGAATGATCTAAATTTATAAGGATTATGATATGAGTGTCCTTTATCATTCGAGAAAGGCTAATGTGGTGGCAGATGCTCTTAGCAGGCTTTCTATGGAGAATGTGTTTCATGTAGATGAGGGGAGGAAAGAGTTAGCGAAGGATGTGCATCGGCTTGCACGACTAGGAGTTCGTCTTACTTGGCAGATGGTGGTGTCATTATTCAGAATGGATCAGAATCTTCTTTGGTTCCAAAGTCAAGGCTAGGAAAGACGAGGATCCTATTTTGGTAAAACTGAAGGAGGCAGTTCCGAATTAGAAGGTGGAGGTTTTCTCCCACGGGGAGATGGTGTACTTCGATGTCAGGGTCATTTGTGTGTTTTGGGTGTTGATGATTTGAGGGATTGGATGTTGTGTGAGGCTCATGGTTCCCGATATTTTATACATCGAGGTGCCACCAAGATGTACCATGACCTAAAGGAAGTCTATTGGTGGAATGGCATCAAGAAGGACATAGTAGAGTTTGCGGCTAAAGTGTCCGCACTATCAACAAGCGAAAGTCGAACATCAAACACCTGGAGGTGTGCTTCAAGAAATTAGTATTCCTACTTGGAAGTGGGAGGAAATAAACATGGAATTTATTACAGGGTTGCCTTGTACTCGTCGATAGTATGAAACATGGAATTTATTACAGGGTTGCCTTGTACTCGTCGATAGTATGATTCCATATGGGTGATTATGGATAGGTTGACCAAAGAAACTCTTTTTCTACTGGTCAAAACTATCAATTCAGCGGAGGATTATGCCAAATTATATATTCGGGAGTTAGTTCGGTTGCATGGAGTGCCCTTGTCTATCATATCAGATAGAGGTAATCATTTTACCTCCTAGTTTTGGAAATCATTTCAGAAGGGACTCAATACTCAGGTCAAGCTTAGTACAGCTTTTCACCCGCAGAAAGATGGTCAGGCTGAACGGACCATTCAGACTCTTGAGGATATGTTGAGAGCATGTGTGATTGATTTTAAAGGTATTTGGGATGATCATTTACCACTCATCGAGTTTGCATATAACAAAAATTAACATTCCAGCATTCAGATGGCTCCGTATGAGGCTCTCCATGTGGAGGTGTAGATCTCCCATTGGTTGGTTTGAAGTCGGTGAAGCTACATTGATAGGGCTAGATTAAATCCTTGAGGCTATCGAGAAAAAGACTATCTAATAAGGAAAAGGTTGAAAATAGCTTAGAGTCGTCAAAAGTCCTATGCCGATATGAGGAGGAGAGAACTTGAGTTTGAAGTTGATGATTGGGTGTTTCGAAGGTATCTCCCATGAAGGGAGTGATGAGATTCGGAAAGAAGGGGAAACTTAGTCCCCTCTATGTTGGCTCGTATAGAATTGTGAGACGTGTTGGCCAAGTGGCCTATGAGTTGGAGTTACCCTCAGAATTAGATTTAGTACATCTAATTTTCCATGTATTGCTCTTGAATAAGTGCATGGGTGACTCGGCCTTGCTTTTTCCGGTGGAGAGCGTAGGTGTGAAGGATAGCCTTAACTATGAAGAGGTTCTAGTTGAGATACTTGATCATCAGGTTCGGAAGCTAAGAAACAAAGAAGTAGCTTTAGTAAAGGTTTTATGGAGAAATCTTCATGTTGAGGGAGCCATATGGGAAGCTAAAGAAGATATGTGGCCAAATACCCGCACCTTTTCCCTTCCAGCCTAGTTCCAGCTTGAGGTATTAACTCCCTCCTTAGTACTCAACTCAATTTCATGTATAGTTCATGTGTTCCAGTTTCTTTCATATTAGTGCATGTGTATGTGATTTATGAATTTAGTTTAGTCATGTATTTCAGTCCGGAGTTATTCACTCCTTCAGTTTTCAACTTTAGATGTTTAGTATTTGGGATGAAAGGATTTTCCCCAGTTATTTCAATGTGTTTACCCCAAATTCGAGGACGAATGTTCCCAAGGGGGAGATATTATAATACCCCAGAAGTGGCTAAGACTAGACTCGGGATTTGAGAATGAGATCAGCAGAAAAATATGAAATTTACTCAGATTGACTCGTGGTACAATTCGTAGGAAGGATCAACGGACCATAGGATCACTCGTGGTCAGCAATTGTTGTAGATAAGTTGGTAACAACGAGACCAGTAACGACTCCTGGGATGAGGGTATGAGTCGTGGGTTAGAGTTGTAGTTTGGTTCTGGATTTTCAGGAGGGAAGGTATGACTCGTGGTATGACCCGTGGTAAGAAACCACAGATAGTGGTAGGACCCATTGGCTAGGGCCTAGGGTGGCAGAGTCGAATGATAGGGGTCAAGGTACAACTCGTTGTAAGGGATAATGCGTCATTGCTCCCACCCATAGGAAGGAGCAGGGGAATTCTCCTAGTCATTGTAACGGATGGATCCCACGAATCATTGGATTAAGGTACAAGTCGTGGTGTGACTCGTGGAAAAGTTTATAACTCAGGTTTTATCATAGGCTCCAATGGGAGAAACCACGACTTGTTGGATCGAGGAACGATCCGTAAGACGAGTCATGGCACCTGGCAGTGTGTAATTTTCCTGCATTTTAATAAGGGAAATTTTGTAATTTCTAAGATACGAAGCCCTAAACTACGCCGTCTTAAGCTCGGGTAAGGGAGTTTTAAGAGGGTTAAATCTATTCTAACCTATTCCCTCCCCATGCACGCAAAACTAGAGGATTCTTAAGAAAGATCAAGCTTATAACTCTTCAATTCTTCTCCAATCTCTTTGGGCTTTCAAGGAAGAGTGTAATACCAGATTTCCCTAGTATGTAGGGTTATGAATGGGAGTATTCCTTTACTCCCATGACCAAATCCTCTTCCAAATACATGAAATTCAAGGTTGATGAATCTATGGGATTTTAATCTAATTTGTGAAATTCTCTAAGTATCTATCTTGGGTAAATTCTATTCATGTTTCTAATGTTGTTTTAAGATTAATGGGCATGTTTATAGTGATTTTGATTGCAAATTTATGATTTCAATCTCTTAAAATTATGATGCCCAATAATGGAAGTTCATGAAGAGTTGAGATTATGATCTATGTTTCGAGTATGATAAAGTTATTATTTCGAATTACCTAGGTTTATATTCATGATTTTGACAATCAAGCCTATTTAAAAGAATGTATAAGTTTTGGAAAGCCTATATGATCAAGTATGTTTCATGATTTACTTCAATTTCATGTTAATAGCTTACCACATGGTTTTGGAGTCTAGACTCTCACTTTTCAGCTTGTGGTATGGTTTAAGCCTCAGATTATGCACGTACTGTTATGATTCAGCTTCATCGCAACATGATGGTTTGGCTTTGTTGGAAAATGATAGAGAGAATATGCATATTTTTGGGAGTAGTGTCTAGCACCGAGTAGGCTAAGGGTTAAGTCAACCCTGTGCTTCAGAACTACATGCCAATAGGTATGTACAGATTCATTGGGACCTCCGTTGTGAGCTTTCCCATCCCCCGAGGGGCCTTCAACTTTATATTGATATCATGGTAGAGCCCTTAGCCCTTCCACGACTTTGGACAGCACTACTGGACCACGTAAGCTCTATCATGGTAATGTCGGTTATATGATGTGTCTCACATTAATCCTCATGATTTCAGTTATGCATGTTCATCAGTCATGATATTATATTTTCAACAGGTTTAACCCAATGTCCAGTTTTACTTCTGGTTATTAGTTTCAACTTTGGGTCATTCGATTCAGTTATGATATTCAATTATGCTTAAATCATGTTTTTAGATAATAGCTTGCAAGCCTTACTCTCAGAATATTATGTTGAAATGTTTTATGATATGCGTAATTTCAGTTTTACTTACCATGCATACTCAGTACATTCCAAGTACTAACCGCATACTCTATGTTGTAATGTTTCATGATACAGGTCCAAACGTTCAGGCTTAGTCCGGACGCTAGTCAGTTCTCAGAGTTTAGCATATCCAGTCTTGGTGGTGAGTCCTCATCCATCGAGGACCTTCAGTTGGCCTTGTTATTATCGTCTTTCAATTTCATTCTTTTAGTGAGCTAGTCAGGGTCTTATCCCATCAGCTCGTCAGTATGTAGAGCCTTATCAGACATAGTATGTTCTCAACTTCAGATCAATGTTATGTATTCCATTGTTCAAATGTTATTGGATTTTCAGACTTTTACTATTTCAAATGTTAGTTTTTCCGCATTATTTATGTTGAGATTTAGTTATCATGCTCATGACATGGGTTGACTTGGAGCCATTTATGGTTCTTTATCCCGAGTCTCGATTCGGGGTTCTAGCTCGGAATGTGACAAACCTGGTATCGGAGCATTAGATTTTTAAGTGTCCTAGGATATCAAAGCATTAGGTTGCCCATGCTGAGTTTAGGGCATCCATTCAGATATTGGCTTAGTCATTAACCGCCCAAATCAACCAGCAGGCGGTATAGACACCCTCCCAACTAGAGTTTTACAGGTCGGGCTTAATTTATGCTCACGCGGGGTATGTCGGTTATAAGAATATCTCATTTTTCCTTAATTTCCATATATTATTATGTTCATGTCGTATGATATTATGACTTAGAGTATTTTCGGCTCAAACCATACTTTACGAGGTTTTACTTATGAAAACAGTCATATTCAGCTTTATGTTACAGTTTTGAAAGCCTTGAGCCCTCATGATCAGTTTATGATTAGAATCTCATGTTTATACGATTTTACACTCATGACCTTTATTATACTATTTTACTAGCATGCTTTACTTACTTTACATACTAAGTACATTCAAAGTGCTGACCACATGCTCTATGCTATATCATTTCATGATATAGGTTTAGATGATCAATCTCAGCTCCAACGTTAGCTCGCTCCTGCTTCAGTCCAGTACCTCCCAATTTTGGTGAATCCTCATGATCTGAGGATGACATTTTTGGTTCATGCCTCTTTCTTTTATGTCTTTCAATTTTAGTCTTAGTGAGCTAGTTGGAGGTGTCATCCCATCAGCTCATCATATGATTAGAGGCTTTTCAGATAGCGATATATAGATGGTTCAGAATTGTTGACTTTTTATCTATTCTAATGCTTTATGATATGCAGAATCCCTCTTATATTGTGTTCATGCTTTATTTATGCTTTAGATATGCTCTTATTCATGCTATGTATGACCAATGGGTTAGCTTGGAGTCATTCATGGGTCTAGGTCTCATGTCTCAATCCGAACCTATGCTTAGGTTGTGACAATCTTGGTATCTAAGCATTAGGTTTAACTGTGTCCTAGGACATCTGAAAGCCATGTTAAGTAGAGTCTTTTCCATGGGTGTAAAGCACACCAAACTTATGGGGAAGAGGCTATGAGACATTTTAGGGAAACTTCCCTTCATTCATGATTCTATCTCATGCTATGAAGTCCAATTCTCTATCCTTCTAACTTGTGCTATACGCATTGGAAGAAATATGCCTCCTCGTTGAGTCAATGGAAGAAAAAATGGCAACAACAATGGTTATGAGAATGGCAATGGAGACAGACGTCAGCCAGCCCCACCAGCTCCAATTGATCCTTTACATTAGCAGGTGACTCATGTTGTGTTCCAGGTTGATTTTTAGATGCTAGTGCAGGCCATGGTAGCCCAAGTCAACCAGCAGGCTATGGCTCATGTGAACCAAAATGGAAATGCGGCAATAGCTAGGGTGCGAGACTTTATTAGGATGAACCCACCTGAGTTTCACGGGTTAAAAGTGAATGAGGACCCACAGGAATTTATTGAGGAGGTTCAGAAGATCACTGATAACGCACAAATCAACTCTCTCAATTAAGAAAGGTGGCAGCGATTGTTGTCAAGAACAAATATACCTGACGGGTGTCGGGGTCTAATCCCAAAAGAAATTGAGTCAATAATCAAAAATTTATAAACTAACTTAAACTAGGATGCATCGTTTTTCAACATTTGGAAAGTAAAAATGGGGGGAAATGGAAAACCATGTCTAATTATAGTTTAAAACTAGGTGAGGGAAATTTTGATTGTTGCAATCACAAGTTAGATGGCTAGGTGTGTGTTATTGATGGGCTAACAACTAGAATGTGATTTACTTTATTTTCATAGATTCAAATTTAGAATAGATAGAAGTGGATAAACGATATTCTCTCATTGTCCAACCACGAGAATGTTTATGCCTTGGGTTTTCTCAAACCCCAAGGCTAAATTCAAGTTATCAACCACTAGAGCTTAAGGAAGAATCAAGCTATCTCTAGCCTTGAACCTTTGATGGAGTGGGAATATGGATTTTGGATATCTCTAGCTCAGTCTCAGACATCAACACTCCAAATCCTCCTTATAGTTTTCTCACACAATTCTCACCTTTCTTTCTCAAGCAAAAGCAAGAAAAGTAAACAAAATTCATGTTTGGAAAATCAATTTTTAAAATTAAAATTTAGAGAAAATAATAGATCTATACTTGCAATTAGAATCCAAGAACAAATAATCAATACCCATTCATATTTATAAATCTACCATGCACACACCTCTAGATAACAAGTTAGCTACTCATATTTAGAGAGAGAGAGAGAGAGAGAGAGAAGATACCAAGAGGAATTCCTCCAAAATTCATCATATGGATTCACCAACTTGCTTCACAAGATCTACAACAATGGTGGAACTACCCCATAATTGTGTTTTCTTGAAGAAGAAGAAGAAAGTACTTTCTCTTTCTACAATTCTATGATGTGTAAAACACTCTAAAATTTATCTATTAATGAATGGATGATGTGTAGTGTACAATTTTGAGTGATAAATATCTGTACTTTTTTGTGTATAACTTTCCACAATTTCCCTTGGAGGCTTCTAGGAGCTTTGGGTTCCTTTCTGGATGTTTTTGCCCCTCCATCAGCGAAATGGGTCACTTTACCTTCGTATTGTGGTTAGCAGGTGCCAACCTTCTAAGAACATGTGAATAGCAGGTGCAAATACTCCCACCTACATTTAACCTTCATTTAGCAAGTACAAACGCAGGTAGAAGGCAGTCCCTCCTGCATTCGGCCTGCGTTTTGCAAGTCTGGATCCGCGAAAAGCATATCTTTAGTAGCTCACTTCAAGTTTAAATCCTCCATTATCTTTGTCTCCTTCAAATGCCTACATATAGAATAAAAAGGGCATAAAACCTTTCTAAATGAGTTTAAAATCAAGCAAAAGCTCATGCTTGCATCAAGCCCCCAAACTTGAACCATTGCTTGTCCTCAAGAAAGGAATTTTCTCAAGAAGAATTTACTTAATCTTGGAGCATCATGGGAGTTGCACTAAACCATTAAGACTCAATACAACCCAAGAATCACACATCAACTGAAGAAAAAGAAACGACTCAAAATATATTGCACAAGCTTCAATAGGTGACCACAATCATTAAGAATTTCTTGCATGCATTCATTTCATTCAAACAAGGGACTCATTGCCAAAACAAGCTCAAGGAGCATCTCAAGTCGTTGAATTCACATTCAAAGCTTGAGTTAAAGTTCTCTACACACTTGTCTCATTCACACCTCTCGCTTGAAAATACTTTTAAGCATGTAACCCAAGAAAGTGATGCCACTCACAAAAAGAGAGAATCCCATACATTTTTTAAGCATTTCACACATAGAGATTATATGATAAGTCAAATATGGTCACTCTTATAAAGAAATTCATGTGCATGCAAATTGACCCATAGGCTTGCCTTTCGTGCAACTCACCACTAATGTAGAGTTGCTACACTTAAAGTCACTAAGGACTTGCAGGTTATCATGAAGGCTAGGGGTAAGGGTAGGACAAATGTTTAAATCTAGTGACTAGAACCGCCCTAGTGTCTTTTTGTGAACACTTTTAACATCCCATGACACTACTAAGATCACTCCACCTTATCTCTCCTTGTTCATCATATTCATCTTTTGTTTAGAAAGAGACACTATTATAACACCTTTGGATTCCCCAATTATCCTCATCTAAGCAAGGGGTAACACCTTCCAAATATTCTCTCTCTTTTAATGATTCGAGGTTTTTCAACCAACCATTCTATTCATTTCATAACCATTTTTTGAAATCTCACATTGAAGCTCACATAGTTTCCCTTTTTGCAAACCCCAAAACTTAGGCTTTTGCCTCATTTCAATGCATTTCCTTATCTCTCCCATATCTTGGGCTTTAACCCTCATTTTTCATTCTTTCATCACTAGCACTAGGGAGGATGGGTGACATAGAAGATGATTAAAAAGGGGCATTGGTCTTGTAATGTCGTTTCTAAGAAAAAGAGTAAAGGCTCAAAAATTGTCTATCAAAGATTGATGTTCAAGGAGATCATTTTGGTGAAGTAACGATCAAAAGAAAGATTAAGATCATGTTTTAAGTGTAGCCACATCAAAAAATTTTCCTTGATTCACACATAGGGAAAGTTATAGATAATGATGCACACATAAGAATTAAGCCAAAGGACTCACCACACAAGGCATCACAATCCAAGGAGTTTACACACTTTCTAAATCACATTAAGAGTATGACTTTAGACAAGCTAGTTGGCGAATCAAAAAGCCAAAAAATATATGTGCAACCCATGACAAGAGAATGCTCACTTTCAAATTCAAGTGCCCCTTTTTCATCTTAAAAACCATTTTGCAAAGACAATAAAATTTTTGGTGGTACCTCTTAAAACAAGTGCAACAAAGACTCACAACGACACTAAACTTGACATTTTCCCTTAAGAAAGTCGCCTCTCAATCTATCATAGGAAAGTGACACCCGGTTCGACAACAAAAATAGAGAAAATAAAAAGTTTCTCCTTAGAAAAGAACCGTGGTATAAGGAAAATCCTAGAGTTTATTTATTGATTATCATCTACAAAGGTGATCTTACAATGACACCACCTAATCTATCATAGGGCCATNTTTACTGCAAATAAAGTAAGTGCTAAAGACGAGTTTATTTATTGATTATCATCTACAAAGGTGATCTTACAATGACACCACCTAATCTATCATAGGGCCATATCATGCATCACTAACAAGTGGTTTACTCATACTTCACCCTAATTAAAAGAAAACATTGTCCTCTATGTACAAGGTTGAAAAACATATGAGAGGAATGGGTGAAAGAACTCCCTACTATGACAGAGACATCTACATTGGAACTGTGTACGATGCAACTGAACCTGTGTTTCGCAGGTGGAGTGTACAGCCACATCTTTTGAACCTTCTCCTGCTAGGCATTCTAGACATAACCTATGCAGACCTACATTTCGCACCTTTATACCTGCGTTTTGAAGGTCTATCGTAGATGTGTCAATGTTGAGCACTTTTTCCTCCAGGTATTCTGGTTGGTACATGCACTGGATCTACATTTTGCACATTAGTATTTGTGTTTTGCAGGTCTAAATTTGGTTCCTCATCTTTTCTCCTTCAACTCGTTTTCACATTTGATACCTTATTCAACCCTGAAACAATCAATACAACACAAACATCAAGTAACAAGAAGTAAAAAAGAAATGTAAAAGAACTTGGGTTGCCTCCTAAAAAGCACCTTAGTTAACGTCACGGCTTGACGGCTTCAACTTTCACCATTTTTCTCTCCATATTGAGCTCTTGAATTGCACACCTAGTTTCCTTTCCATTTTTCTACTTCGATTGAGGTGTGGTGGCGTGAAAGTAAAAGCACCAAGAAATCGATGTGGCATCTTGCATTTCTTGGGTCTTAAAAGAGAAATGTGCTTTGGTCTTATTGGCATGACCTACTTTAAGATGAAGCTATTTTGATTTTCCTCTTCCACTTCCTCCATGGACTTGGTTGTTTCAATTTCCATCTTGTCAACCAAATTCAACGCTGAAAAATAATTGGAGGGAGGTTTAAGTCGCTTCATTCTCAAGAATGCCTCTTGCTTGACATCCTCATTCTCAAATGCACTAGAGTCCTCAAGGATAATTTGTTGTATGTCTCTTTGGAACTCTAGTGTCACTACCTCAACTTTGATATCTTGCATTATTGTAAGGTTGGTTGATTAGAAAACCGCCTTGACCTCTTCAAAGATCACCTTGACCCATTCTTCATCATCATGTTGAGCTTACTTCCACGATTCAAGTTGGGTTAGGTCCCATTGTTCACTCCTCCTAGTTATGCTTCTCAATATATTCTCATCTTTCCTTTTAGATAACTATTGCTTTCTTTTTGAGGAGATAATTCCTTAGGCATTGAATAGTTGACATCCTTTCCCGCATTAGACTCCCACTCCAAAAATTTTTTGAGCATGGATTTCATGCCCCCGCATGAATTGCTTCCTCTCTCACATGCCATGGCTTCACTCCTATCAAGCTCAAGACCACAACCTCTATCACAGACTCTATATCGAGAAGTGAAATCATTGGGACAATCACCTCAATGTCTACCATGACCACCACATAAAGTGCATCTATACCCATCATAGAAAAAAGAAGGTTCACACATCTCTCTTCTAGGGGTATATTTGCAATCTTGCCAAATGTGGGGTCCTCCACCATAGGGACACGGATTGTCAAGATACAAGTTGAAACTAACAGACCTCCTTTTATTCCATGATGCCACAATACCAATAAATATTAACAAAAATAAGAAAAATAAGATGCAAAATTATTTTGAATCTATAAACAACTATTGTCTATCACAACTCAATTCTCTAGCAACAACGCCATTTCTTGATAACGCTCGAATCAACTATTCCGATTAAAAAAGGTGGCAGGCATCATTGTCAAGAACAAATATACCCAATGGATGTAGGGCTCGACTCCCACAAGAAATTAAGTCGATAATCCAAAAGATAAAAACTAACTCAAACTAGGATGCATCGTTGTTCAACATTTGGAAAGTAAAAATGGGGGAAAAGGAAAAACAATATCAAATTATAATTTAAAACTAGGTGAGGGGAATTCTGATTGTTGTAATCACAAGTAAGATGGCTAGGGATGTGCTATTTATGGGATAACAACTAGAATGGGATTTACTCCACTACCTTAGATTCAAATTTTGCAT
>JACEIK010001604.1:64369-78260 GCA_018107945.1 Datura stramonium | reverse complement strand
CTAGAATTAGCATCCTCGCTCACAATGATGCAGCGAGGCTAGTTTGTCGTGTTTAGAGGCTCGAAAGACCATGAACATGCAATTCTAATTATGTGAGACGGCAATCGATAGTTTCACACTTAACCCATTACAATTCGTAGCATCACATGATTATCTGGTTTTAACTCTATGTTGCTCCTAGAGTGAATTCAGAATATGTCGGTGACCATATTTAGACTTAATTAAGTCTCCCTCGAAAACTTCTATAATAAACACTTGCGGTATTTAATATCACACTCGAAATGGATAGTTAGCGGAATGGGTCCAGTCCCTATGGGTTCGACATTCCGGTTCTCTAGAAGAGCCACTATATTACTTGCACGACCCGTACACTTGCGGGAGCGGCCAATTGCTTCAAAATTATTTCATGTCACCACTAAGATTTAATTATAATTTAACGAAAACTTCCAAAACCGACTTCTTAACTAACACTTGAACTTGATAATTTGCTGAACTAGTCCCTGTGAGTTCGACATTCTGGCTCTTAAAAAGGGCCACTATATTACTTGTACGACCCGTACACTTGCGGGGCATCACGTATGCTATTCTGACTCCTTGAACCTGAGGCCCTGCTCCTCTAATCATCTCATGGCCTGGATGGGGTACTGGCTGAAGATGGTGCTGGTGTAATAGACCTGTGCTGGGACTGCTAGTGAGGCCCACCTCCTGGCCTCGATTGTGAAGGACCTATAACTATTAGTTCTCGCCCTCTTGGCCTCTCTCTGCCTCCTATGAGCTGCCTCCATAATCTGGGCATAAAGGACTATCCGTGGGTAGTCCATATCCTGAGGAAGCATGGTTGTTCTGCAGTCCTGTCCAAATACTCAGCTACTCCTTGCACGAATCTGCTCACCCGCGCTCTCTGGTCCATCACTAACTCAGGGGCCTACTTGGACAGGCGAGTGAACTCAAGTGAATATTATAACACCGTCATATTTCCCTATTTGAGATTAACAAACTCAGTTACTTTCAATTCCCTCATCTCCTGAGGGAAGAACTTGTCGAGAAAGGCAATGTGGAACACGTCCTAGTTGATAAGGCCTGCTTCCACTGCCCAGCTGTCCTTCTATTTCTTGAACCAAATATAGGCGACCTCCTTAAGCTGATAAAAGGCCAAATCAACAAACTCCTCATTTGTCACTCCCATAACCTGAGTGACATTCAACATCTCTTCAATGAACTCATGTGGATCCTCGTCCACCTTTGATCCCGTGAACTCAGGAGGGTTCATCCTTAGAAATTCCCTGATCTGGGCTGCCGCTACGTTGTCGTTCTGTGGAACATGAACAACAGCCTACTGGTTGACCGGAGTGGTCAAGGCCTACGCCAACATTTGAATAGCCACCCTAAACTCAGCGTGGGCAGCTGGCTCTGGTGCTTGGGGCTCCTGTACAGGTGGGGCTTGCTGACGCCCATTATCATGGCCAACCTCACGGCCTTCATCATTTTTGTTCCTCCTTCCATTCATCCTCCTAGGAGCCATAATTTTCTGCAATCACGAAACACACAAATTAGAAGGATGGAGAGGTTTTCACCGCACGACATAGATCATGAAAGAAGGGGATATTTCCTAAAATGTTTAGTAGTCTCTTCTTCATATGTGTGGTGCGCTTCACACCTATTAAAAAGACTCTACCTAATGTGAATTTCACACTCCCTAGGATACATCTGAATCTATTACTCTGATACCACGTTTGTCACGACCCGTATGTACACCCGGATGGTAGACACAGGACAAGGGACCCCAAGTCAACCCATGGCATGAGAATACATCTAATACCATTACATAATCAAAAGACTTAACTTCAGAAAACGTAAACATGTCTTAATTATTGAAAAAAGCCAATACATAATCCATACACGACGGCTGAATATAACTGGTAGTCTGAAAAGCCTATAATAATGAAAGACGGGTTGATGGGACAAGACCCCAACTAACCCCAACATTCTGGAAACAAAAGGCAATTAAAGTTCGAACACAAGAAGCCCTCGAATCATGAGGACTCACCAACTGAAGGCTAAGAGTAGAGCTAAGCGCAAGGTAGGAACGATGTTGAACTTGTGATCCGGATCCTGAAAATATGTGGGTCAGTACTTGGAAGGTACTGAGTATGTAAGGTATGCAAGAAAATGCTTAAAAACATGAAAGTTATAGGAGTGGGGACATCATGATCATAAATACTAAAATCATAAATATATNATCGTAAGGCTCAAGATTTCCAAAATACTCATAAACCTATCAGAGCCATAAGATGAGGGAAAATATTTCATAACCATGGTTTGAGCCACAAGATCATAATCATACATGCATTAAAACATGAGGAACAACGGGATATTTCTATAACCGACATACCCCATACGAGCACACATGGAGCCCGACCTGTAGGCCTAGTCGGGAGGCCGTCCATACCTTGGCAAGGGTATGAACCATGAAAGGCGTGATATCATTCATGAAGACCTCGTAGGGAATAGGGGATAGACACTGAGGAGGTCCCAAACATAACCTACGGTGGAACGTAGTTCTGAGATTCAGGGCATAACTTAGGTCCCAAACCTACTCGGTGTTAAGTACTACTCCCAAAACATGCAACGTGGTCATAAAATTCATACATGACATGCATGGCTATTTAAATTGTTATAACCATAACATGCTTGAGAATTCATGATACAAGCCATAGAAATGGGGCCCTTGGTTCGGCCAAAAATATTTCATGAATCATAAGCGACATGTGGGCATTGCCCATAATCTCAATCATACCTGAAATGCTTAAATTTATGGAAAAAATGATCATAATAACATGTGTAACTGAAAAAATGCTTAGAATTAAAAAGTTCATATCATGCTTTAGAAACCACCATAATTATGAATTTTACTATGAATCCCATGATTTAGGGTACATGTTCTTTCAGGGATTAAATCATCAAATATTGAAGAAAATGAGTGAAGACAACCAAAAAATTCAAACCCATGACATTAAATATACTACAACATGTTCATAGCGATTTTCGAGGAAACATGTAATTGGGTTATGACCCATCAAGAGTTTGTAATTTAAACTAAGTATTTGAGAGAAATTAGGCATGGGTAGGGACTAAACTACCCATTCAAAACCCCACATACCTGGTATTATGTGATTCTTAACTCCCTTGAGGAACCCTAGGTGGAAACTTGAAGAATCTTGAAGAAGACACTTGAATCCCGTTCCTCTTACAAGTATCAAATGAGGTTTATCATGGATGATTTCCCCTTAAAAGACCCTGTCCCGACCTAAAAACGAGATAGTTTAGATCTTAGGAGCAGATAAAATTATGAGAAGGCCCTTTCTAAATTGTAGGAAATAACTACTAGGTGACCCTAACGGGCGACTTGACGACTCGTCACTAGGGACAACGAGTTGTTGGGTCATTTCGTCGAGTCCACTAGAACTTTTCACCTGGGCTTTTAACGGAGGACATGATGACTCATCCCCCGAGGCAACGACTCATTACCAGCTTTCGTCAAGTACACTACCTCACCCTTAATCAAATTTCTACAGGCTTGCTCAAGACCTACCTCACGAGCTGTTTGGCTGGCCACGACTCGTGGGGTCCCATCCGTTAGGTACACTAGTCAAACCTCCCAGGTAACCCTTAACCTCACCCCATGGGAGACCTGACGACTCATGGTGGCTGACCACGATTCGTTCCCACGCCCGTGGGGACCTCAACTCCTTAGCACAGTCCAACCTTCACACGAGCCACCTGAAGACTCATGAGTTCTTCTCACGAGTCATTTAATGACTCATTCTGCACTGCTGCAACATTTTCCAGATTTTTCCCATTTGACTCCTGGGTCTGATCCTTGGGTTCCCGGGGTATAACAGTATAGTCATCTAATAGGGACGAATCAGTCGCTTGGATGAACCTATGTTATTAGTTCTACAAGCTAAGTATTGGAATAGATCAAAAGTGTAAAACACAAAGTAGTTATGAATCTATGGGGAATAGCTTCCTAGTTAATTGCATAAATTTCACGAGNATTAATTCATCAAGTTGATGATAAAATCCATGGGAGTACATCAATTATACTCTTACTCAAGTACTTCATTGAAATACCCTCATTAGGAAGTAACTGCACTAAAAGCATAAATTCTAGTGTTATTCTATATCTTGACCATATTCCGTGTGGGATTGACCCCAACCTCTATTGGATTCCTTAATTACAATGTTTGCGTCTTACTTCTATAGGTGTATGATTTGAGCGTTATCAAAAGTGGCAATATTTCCGGGGAATAAGACTTAGGATTAGAATAATTGCTGGTGTTTAACTTTTAGTCTTTATTACCTTGTTTACATTTTTTCTCTATTTTGTTTTGATCTAATCAGGTTATAATAGAGTTACCATAACTTAAGAACAACCTGCATGAAAAACATGATGGAGGATAGGAGATTCCTTATGTCTCTAGGGGAAAGATTTAGGGTTGAAACACTGGAAGCTGTACTTATGAACTATGCGGAGGATGATTTCGAGTTTCTTGAATAATTCTGAGTAGTCAAGAGACTTGCAACGTGTTGGAACATTAAATCAGGCACTTCTTAGGAGGTAACCCAAAAGGTGGTTTGGTGATGTATGAGTAACCGAACCACCTGCATCGTTTCGTGATGTTAAATCAGGCATTTTTTGGGAGGCAACCTAAGCAACTTGACTTATATGTGTTTATTGTGCAGGTGAAACAAAAACTGGTGGGTGAAAAAGTTGCAAAACAGGATTGTAACTACGAGCCTCAGTACAAATAGTAGGATGATTTTATGTCTCGTAGTACTGTACATAGTGAAAAATAGAGACTTGACCAAATGCATGACTTTATATTACGATTGTCCATTACAAACCGTACCTCCATGGTATGAGTCGTAGTACCCACTGTCTATTCTAAGTGCGAAAGTGTAGAAACTCTGACCTACGAGTCATGGCACGAGTCGTGGCACCTTGGTATGACTTATGCCACACACTCATAGGTTCCCAAGTAAGTTCCCTCAGTCTCTAGGTATGAGTCCTTGGGACGATTCATAGGTATGACCTACGACTCGTGGTACGAGTCATGACGGGCAATTTCAAAGAAATAACCCAACTCGAGCGAAATTGTTTTAATTCACCCTAACCTATTTAAAACAAAGATTTTCAGACATAAACTCCCATGAAAACAAAATGTAAAATCCAAGATCATCTCCCCTCAATCCTCACTCACTTATAACTCACTACCACTCCATTCACACACAAATTAAGCTATAAAATCACTAGGATTGGTTGAAGTTCATCCTTCATAACTTACAGTAAGAAAAAGTTAATCAATAATTTAGCAAGTAAGTAGAATTTTCTTCTCTTTTACTATTTTGCTAATTTTAAATTGAACAACCACTGTGATTCCTCCATGAATGGATGAAAATGGAGTAATGTGATCAGTAGGTGATGCATTATGTTGTTTGCTCAATTTTGGAGTGCGTGAAACTCAATGACCTTAGTTATGGGTCGGTAGTAAGTAAGTGGAAACTTGAAATTGAAAAGGATTAACTGAGTATGTGAAAATAATGTAGTGTGCATCAATGAGGTGGGGAATTCTAAGTACCGATCTCAAAATGCAATTACTTGCACAATTGAAATTGTATAGGGTGAAGACAGGCTTCACGAGCCTTCTTATGACTCGTAGTTTAGTACTACGACTCATAGGATGATTCATTGGGACTGTTCAAAGCATGTTAAACTGGAAAGTCATGGTATGGGACCTAGTACGACCCATGGTATCTCACTATGTGTCGTACTTGGCGGTCGTACCTAGAAGCAGAAACGGTTAAGTTCAAAAGCAATAGTATGACCCTTACTACGATCATAGAATGGATTCTACGATCCGTAACATGAGTCATACAATAATAATGAGTTTCAAAATTTTTGAAAATTCTTCCTATGACCATTAGTACAAACCATACCAACTTGGTACAAGTCGTACCAATGAGAGTGAAAAAGCCAAAATGTACTATGAGTCTTAGTATGAATTGTACTACCTAGGTACGACTTGTATTGATGCTTCAAGGTAAGATACTGAATGTGATTTTCTTGCCTTCTAGTTTTGAGATTACATGTACTTTCACAGATACAATGATATTAAAGAAGAGAGAAACCAATAAGGCCCAAGACATGAAGGCCAGGTCTAAAATTGCTACTCGAAGGGCATTGATAGATAAGCCCTCAAGCTCTAAACAGGCAAAGAACACCCTTAGTGGTTCAATGGAAGAATTTCAATTTGATACAACTGACACTAATGAGCCACAAACCACTAGGGAATAGGGCATGGCTAAGGCTTATGCTACATCTGCCCCCAACAAACGCTCCCCAACTTAAGGAGGGAGTAGCTAAATAGTCTCAAGAGTCCGGTAGTGGCTCGAATGCTGAGGAAAGGGCTGAGGAGGCCCAGTACATAGATCAAGAAGATGAGTCAAGGTGTAAGGAAGGGGCCACTTAGGATGAGGATAATCAGACTTTACCTCTAGAGAGCTAGACTATGAGGTGGCATGTGCCCAGTGCTAAGGAAATCTATGATCAGGGTCTCACTCTCACCTCTAAGCAGCACCCCAGGCATAATATTTAGGAGGAATCGCGGATATTGACCATTGCACGGAATGAGGTTGAGAATATGAAGCAGATTTTCAGCTTCTATAGGTTTGAATGGATGGCTAGAACCCCTGACAGCTATAGTGTTGAATTAGTCGGGAGTTCTATGCCAACTTGCTTGGAAACAATGGAGCAGAAAGCAAAGGCTGGAAGAAACTAAAAGAGCAGCCCAGGCTTGACAGTGTTATGGTCCAGGGACAAGTAGTTGATGTCTCCAAGAGGACCATTGTCCGGATGCTGTATGGGCCATATTTCAAAGCTCTAGATGCCACAACCAAGTATGATTACATAGTGGATGCCCTGAAAAGGGTCAAGAAGCTGAGCCTAGAGGAGAGGTAGAGCCAAGTGAAATGGATAGTGGGGCCGATAGTAGAGGATAAGGAGGAGGTTGAATAGGTGACCAGTGAACAAAAAGTCACAAATCTTCAAATTCATTGTGAAGGCCCACTAGACACTAGAACGCCAAAGGCTAGCACCGACAGTTAATGATAATACATTGAGTGTGGATAGATAAGTATTGGTGGCTTGTATCATGTCTTAATACTCCATCAACGTCCCTCGAGTGATAACTGAGGAGATCCTGGATCGCGCTCTTGGTCTGAGGACCATTATCTCATTCCTGAGTCTCATTCATAGACTTTGCAGAGATGCCGGGATTAGGGTGTTAAGGGAAATTGATACTGAGGTTGGGGGACACTACTATTGATATAGGGTGTATTCAGGATAGTATGAACCTAGTGAGTTAGGTTAGATTACTAGCAGTAGTTCCACCACCACAACTAGCAAGGAGTGAGCAGATAGATGCCCTTACCTCACAGAAGTAGAGTGAGATGCTGGCTAAAGAGGCCGACCAAACAATAGAAGCTATAAATAAATCCTCCACTCCTCCAGTAGGTATACATAGCTAGGATCAATCTGGCAATGTCTTGGTTCCCTAGGATTTCCTCCAGAAGATGGCAAAGAGATTGACATTGATCGAGAAAAAGGTCAATTTAATGATGGAGAACATCAAGCCTTGGGATCAGGTGGAGATAAGAGAAAGAAGAGGGCCTGGGGAGTAGTTGACGAGGATCCCTCAAAGAAGAGTAAGAGAAGGGAGAAAAAAGAGTGCAAGCGGGGTACAGTGGAGAGCTTGTGGTTTCATGATGAGTTACTTATCAGAGCTTCAAGAGAGAGCTAGAGGAGCGGGGAGCTCCAACACGGTCCCTAGAGAGTTTTCAAGTGGAAAGGACCCTTCGGGTGAGCCACATTTAGCTAGAGATGTTCATGAGGTCGTCGAGGCGATTGATACTATTGAGAGGGTGACCACTGCCCCGTGTCCCACACCATTGAGTGCGCCGGCCACCGCTGGCGTCATGACTATAGCTTAAGGGTGTGCGCCTACACACTGACCTTTAGAGGATGATCAGAGCGTTTAGAGCACCACGGGTATGTCCATCTCCTAGTACTTACATTTTTACTGCTTTGGGGACAACAATGTTTTTAAAGGGGGTGTACTTGTACTTGTATTTTTTTGAATTTTTGTTTGAGGGTTTTTGTTGCTATGTTTGTTTTTCCTCAGAAATGCTATCTAGTAGAACTAACATGTTTAGGATTTTGCTTTTTTTTTATTTAACTAGAGGTAGCTTAGGAGTACTTTACAGCCAATAAATGCACGCATTTGTGAAAGTGTTTAAAAAATGACCTGTTTTAAAATTTTTGTATCTAGCTGTGTATGTTGACTGCGAAATATGACTATTGTGGATCTTTTTAAGGAATTTGATATATTAGCATGTGTNATTGTGGATCTTTTTAAGGAATTTGATATATTAGCATGTGTAATTGTAGCTTAGATTTGCATAAAAGAGATAGGTAGAATAAATGCAAACCTATACCATGAGTGAGTGAGGCTCCTTACTTAGTTTAGTACTGCCTGGAGGATCTAGAGCTTACCCGATTGGTCTTTTCATAGTATGGGAAAGTTGGTTAGGAAAGCATCATAGGCCCTTTTTGTACTATCCCACCTTTAACTTAAATTATCCTACAAAATAAAATGAATCCCTTGTATCGCATTTTTTAGCCTAAAGTTGACCTTTTTTGTTGATTAGCCCATTCACCTTCCCTATTATGTTTATAATGAACCTGTTTTGCCTTCGTTCCTTCTTGGACATTGTGAACCTTAACTCAGGAAAAATTCCTAAGTTGCGGGTGGCTAATGTAGGGGTGCATAGATGACATGGGGAGAAAATAGAAAGGGATGAATAATAAAGAGGTTGGGGGTGGTGAAGAAAAAGAAATGAAAAAGGGAAATAAGAAAAGAGAAGAAAAAGAAGAAATGCAAGAATAAAAGTTGAAAAAGAAAAGAGAAAAGTCACCACACCCGTAAATGACAGCTAAGTGGTGAAAAAGGGAGAAAGAAAAAAATGAGTAAAAAGTTAAAAGTGAAGCCAAAGTATATAATGCCAAGAAGGGTTAGTCACTATTTCTACATCTACCATACTCAACCCGAAGCCTACATTACAAATCGATAAAAGTCCTATAGTGATTCTAGCTTAACTATCTGAAAAGCCAAAAGAGAAAATAAAGGCAAGCCTATGGTATCTGTTGTACAGTATTTGGATCTTCTTTGTGAGAGTGAGAGTCTACTTGACTAGTCCCAGGTGTCATTAATGAGTGTTAGGGACTTTAATTACTATGAGGGTCTGTGGTTTGTGTTGCATTCTGCTAGTTGTCTGTGTAAATAACATTAGTGGTAGCTTAACTCTCTACTAATAGTAGGATTCCATATCTAGAATTTTGTATGTCATGATTTGAAGTTGCATGTATGAATTGATGACTTGGTTTGAATGACAGAGGGCCAGTGTCTGATAATGGTCTTTTGTGCAAATTTTGTTATGTTAGCTATAGGTATTTTGTTTTACTTTCTATTTAAGCGTCATTTATAGTTTTGTTTTGTTTTCCTGAGGACATGCAAAAGTCTAAGGTTGAGGGTGTTGATGTTTTGTGATTTTATAGCAGTTTTGATGCTTAAAATTGAGAAATATGTATGGTCTTAGGTGTGTTTATACAGATATGATGCACTTTTGCTTTGTTTTCAGAAAAATCCGGTATTGGAGTTGAAATCTTTAAAAGAAAGGAAAATAGTGCAGAAAATGGGCTAAGTATAGGCCTCAGTGTGAGTGGTAACTTGGTGGTATGAGCCATACATTGATTCGTGATAAACTTCAAAAGGCCTACTCAAGACCAAGGCAATGTATGATTCTTGGTAAGCCGTACCAGAGTAGTCATGGAAATTTTTAGAAGGCCCTGCACTTGATTAATCTCCTGGTACAAATTGAAACCACGATTCATGATGACTACTTACGACCCATACCAATGAGCCATGATGAACTGCAGAAAGAATGTTGAATGGCAGATTCCATCGTACGAGAGGCAACCGTGAGTTGTAAGAGTAAGGTACGAGTCTTTCCAAGAAACTTGTGGAAATATTCAGAGGATACCAGAAATCAAAAGTTTAGACCACAACAGAGATGTACGACTCATAGGAGCATTGTACGAGTCATCCCAACTCCCAACACTTAACAAAAATTAGGGTTGCCAAGCATTGTAGGAGGAGCAGCTATGACTCGTATGATCATGGTACGAGTCATAGGAGAAGGAGATGAAGTTTAAGTAGTTTTCCTATTAATTTAGGATAGGTTCTAATTATTTGTATAAATATTTTTCTAGGTTATTTTTGTAAGGTATTACGCTTAAAGATCAACTTTTTGGATAAAGAAAAAGTACTTTAGAGTTTTCTTGTCAATATTCTTGAAGATTATTCATTGTTGAATTGTGCAATTAATCAAGTGGTTTTTATTTCGATCAGCATTGTAAGTTTTTAATTATGATTTCTTCTATGAATTCTAATTCTTCTCTTACAACCATGAGATGCTAAAACCTCCACAAGTAGGATTGTGGGAACCATGGTGAACTAACCAACTAGGGTTTGTACAAAGGGATTCTAAATACATGTGGATTCTTGTATTGTCTTCTCTTCATCTTAAACATTTCTTAATAGAGAACAACATTAAGACTTGCCCACATTCTCTACTTTCTTGAACCTAGAGATGTAGAAATTAGGAAAAGAGAAGAATGACAAAGCCTTGAACTTTATGGTTCATTGTATAACTTAAGTTGTGGTCGTACGATAGTTAATTTGGAATAAATTGATAACAGTTAAATTGAAATTACTCAAGAGACATAATCTGCAAATTGAGTATAGTCATCCAATAGAGACAAATCAGTCATTTGGTTGAACCTATATTATCAGTTTTATAAGATAAGTATTGGAATAGATCAAAAGTATAAAATCCGGAGGCAGAAGAAGTCCAAGAAGTCCAGGATCGACAGCTATGGGGTTTCTCAGGTCAGGTCAGGGGGTGGACAGAGTCAGCAGTCTCAGCACAAGACTATCGCTCCAATCATTGGCCAACACGCCATCTAGGTTCAGAGGAGATCAGAGGAGCAGGGCTTCAGGCTCAAGGGATCAGGGCAGCATGCATGTGGAGAGCACTTTTCCAGCTTGTGCAATGTGCGGCAAGAATCATCTCAAGAGGTGCTTAGTTGGCTCAGATGTGTGTTTAGGGTGTGGCAAACTCGGGCACAGACGTAAGGATTATCCCTCTACCAGGTCAGGGGTCAGTGGGTCCCGTGTGATAGTGGCTAGTTCTGCTGCTCTAGCAGCACACCCCCCCTAAGCAGGGTGCCTCTACTAGTTCAGAAGGCGGTCAACACCAAAACAGGTTTTACGCTTTAGTACCCCGCCAGGAGCAGGAGGCTTCACCAGATGTGGTCACTGGTATGTTGCTAGCCTTCCATATTGATGCTTATGCCTTGTTATATCTAGGAGCTACTTTGTCTTTCGTGACCCCTTATATTTCTAGTAGTTTTTAAGTTAGCCCTGAAATTCTGTCAAAACCGTTCTCGGTCTTTACCCCAGTCGGTGAATCAGTTGTAGCTAGGCGGGTGTAGAGATGATGCCCTGTCACTATGTTGCATAAGGTTACCTCCGCAAACTTAGTAGATTTAGCTATGAATGACTTTGGCCTCATTTTTGGTATGGATTTGTTGTTCGCATGTTATTCTTCGATTAATTGAAGAACCCGGTTAGTAGAGTTCAGGTTTCCAGGTGAGCCAATCTTAGAGTGGAAGGGATATTCAGTTGTACCAGTCGGTCGATTTATTTCATATCTTAAGGCCAGGAAAATGATTTATAAGGAATGAATGTATCACCTAGTTAGGGTTAAGGATGTTGAGTCTGAGACCTTGACTATCTAGTCAGTTCTGGTGGTGTGTGAGTATCCGGAGGTTTTTCCCGATGATTTTCCAGATGTTCCTCCTGAGATGGAAATTTATTTCAGTATTGATCTTCTAATTGATACACAACCTAACTTTATTCCTACATATAGGATGGCTCCATCCGAGCTAAAGGAGTTGAAGGATCAGTTGAAGGACTTGTTGGATAAGGGTTTCATTAGACCAAGCAAGTCATGATGAGGTGCACCGGTTCTCTTTGTCAAAAAGAATGATGGTTCCTTTCGCATGTGTATTGATTACCGACAATTGAATAAGGTCACTGTTAAGAATAGGTACCCCTTACCCAAGATTGAGGACTTGTTTGACCAGCTTCAGGATGCCAGATGTTTCTCAAAGATAGATGTTAGGTCTAGATATCACCAGCTCAGGGTTCAGGAGAGTGACATCCCGAAACCCGCTTTCAAGACTCGGTGTGGTCACTACAAATTTGTTGTTATGTCTTTTGGACTAAGAAATGCCTCTACTTCTTTCATGGACTTGATGAATAGGGTGTTCAAACAATATCTAGACATGTTTGTGATCGTCTTCATCGATGATATCCTTATATACTCTCGGAGCGAGGAGGAGCATGCCGCTCACTTGAGAATAGTACTTCAAACCCTCAAGGATCGCCAGTTGTATGCAAAGTTCAACAAGTGTGAATTTTGGTTGAACTCTGTGGCATTTTAAGGCCATGTGGTATAGAGTGAGGGCATAAAGGTAGATTCTCAGAAGATTGAAGAGGTAAAAAATTGGCCCAGACCGGTGAATCCTTTAGAAATTCGGAGTTTCTTGGGCCTAGCAGGCTACTAACAGAGGTTTGTTGAGGGATTTTCATCAATTGCAACATCATTTGCCAAGTTGACTCAGACAAAGGTAAAGTTCCAATGGTCGGAGGCTTGTGAGAAAAGCTTGCAAGAGTTGAAGACTCGACTCACTTCAGCACCAGTGTTGACCCTACCAAAGGGTACCGATGGATTTATAGTATATTGTGATTCTTCGAGAACCGGACTTGGTTGTGTGTTGATGCAGCATGGGAAAGTGATAGCGTATTCCTCAAGACAATTGAAAATCCATAAGAAGAATTACCTGACCCATGATCTTGAGTTGGCTGTAGTGGTGTTTGCATTGAAAATATTGCGACACTACTTGTATGGGGTCCACATGGATGTATTTACAGACCACAAGAGCTTGCAATATGTGTTTACGCAAAAAGATCTCAATTTTCGACAAAGGAGGTGGTTGGAGCTACTTAAGAACTACGATATGAGTGTTCATTACCACCCGGGTATGGCTAATGTGGTAGCGGACACACTTAGTAGGCTCTCCATTGAGAGTGTGTCCCACGTGGATGAGGGAAAGAAGGAGTTGGTGAAAGATGTCCATCGACTTGCAAGGTTGGGAGTTAGATTGGTCGACTCGACCGATGGTGGCATTGTGGTGCAAAATGGATCCTAATCGTCCTTGGTGACCGATGTGAAGGCTAGACAAGATGAGGATTCAATGTTGGTAAAGCTGAAAGAAGTCGTCCGGAGTCAGAAGGTGGAGGTTTTCTCCCAAGGGAAAGATGGTGTGTTGCAATACCAGGATCGTCTGTGTATTCCAGATGTAGATGATTTGAGGGACAGGATATTGCATGAGGCACATGGATCCAGGTACTCTATCCATCCGAGTGCCACCAAAATGTATCATGATTTGCGGGAAATATATTGGTGGAACGACATGAATAGGGATATTGCAAAATTCATAGCCAAGTGCTCGAACTGTCAACAAGTAAAGGTTGAGAACTGATTTAGGGCATATTTATATGCCCAAGTGATACTCAAATGCATCGTTTGAGCCTTGTTTATCCAACAATGTTTGTACATTCTCATGTAAATTGTAGGAAAGTGT